>JACRUU010000003.1:3181555-3189055 GCA_030449085.1 Kryptopterus vitreolus
TTCCTATAATAGTTTTCTCTAAGAGAAAAACAGCCCCAAAGGTTTATACCAGGTAGAGATAACGTCGTGGCGTTCATATAGAAATGACGACTTCTATAAATCAGAGTGAATAGCGCGGTCATGAGAGGTAATAAACATGCAATGTAAATACCACTTTGCTGAATGTTTATAGTTTAAGGATGAGTACAGAAGGAGAGAGAGATAGAGAAAAGCGTGTGTGTGTGTGTGTGTGTGTGTGTGTGTGTGTGTGTGTGTGTGTGTGTGTGTGTGTGTGCGGGGATAAATGCGACAATATGCCGCGCCGGGTCTCGCAGGAGGGATACGGCGAAGGTTGCTCGTTTCTGAGAGTTATGTCCTGGGGAAAGAAGCTGTTCAGGTGACGGTATATTTAATCAAGGCTCGTCTTGCATCATGTTATAATGTAATTATCCGCAAGCTGTTCATTATTGCATCTGGTGATTGACAGATCGCGATGCCATTATTTATTTTATTTATTTATTTATTTTTATTTTGCCCTACCTCTCTCTCTCTCTCTCTCGCACTCTTTCTCGGTGCAGGTTTCCCGGCTCGGGAAAGTTGGCGTGGTAATTACGGGAAACGGGCGGTCGGAACGCCGGTGCGAGCGACCCGAGGCTTTTTTTTTTTTTTTTTTTGCGGAGAAGTAAATAATAAATAAATAAATAATAAATAAATAAAGCTCAGGATTGTTCCTGAATTACCGCAATGGCATCGTGTGTAGATCTACAGCCTCCCATAAATGAATACAAATACGCCACATTTGCATACCTTCACCTCGGGCACCTCACACACACACACACACACACACACACACACACACACACACATTCCTTCTTCCTATCCATAACTTGCGTTTAATCAGGAAGATTGCTTTTTGCTTTTTTCCCCGACTCTCACCTGCGAGTCTTTCCCCTGCCAGCGTAATTGTCACCCCTCCGGAAACAGTTTGCAAGGTTTCTGTTTACAGTTTATCACCTGCATAATCTAACAGCAAGCCTAAATGAGCTCTGTCATCCAGGTCCTGGGGGTGGGGGGGTGGGTGAGTGGTGGGGGGTGGGGTGCTTGGCTGGCAGCTCAGGATCGGAGGGGGGCGCCGCCGCCGCCGCCGCGTACACCACCGTCAATTAAAAGCGTTATGTCAGAGAGAGCCAGACGCCGGATTTCACTTCAGAGGCTGGAAATTCAATATTCCTTCTCATCGAGTCTCTTAGGTATCCTTCCTCTTCCACCTATCCCCCGACCCCCCCCCCCCCCATACACAACACACCCCACACCCATTCCCCTCCGCTCTACCTCTCCATTTAGGCCATGTCCTATTTGTCTCTCTCTCTCTCTCTCTTTTTTTCTGTCACGCTCTCTCTTTCTCTCTGGAAAGCAGGCGCCGGTTTGTTTCCCGGGTGATTAGGGTGCCCCCCCCTCCCCCCTCATCACCCCAATGCCCCCCCCCACCCCCCCCCCCCCCCCACCCCACCACCAGCCTTTTAAAACCGGCACTCAAGTGAGAAATTTGGGTGAAAAAATCCCTTAAGGAGAATTTACAAACACGTCCGTAACGCTGACAAACGCCTTCCGTTTCTAACGGCACAAAATGCAAAAATGCAAAAAAATATATATATAATAAATAAATAAATAAATAAATAAATAAATAAATAAATAAGTGCCGTATTGTCGGAAAAGACTCGGGGAAAAAAAGGGGAAAGATTTTGTAAACAGCGCTTTTAGGATAATGAATGGCTGCAGATTCGATAAAAAAAAGGATTATCAGTCTGTACAAAACGACTACCTTCAAAACGTTATTTATTTATTTATTCATTCATTCATTCATTCATTCATTTATCTATTTATTTATTTATTTTTCCAAAACTTTGACAGACTGACCCAAAAGATGACGTGTGTGTGTATGTGTGTGTGTGTGTGTGTGTGGGGGGGGGGGGTATTCTCCGTTATGGAGCTTGAAAAACTTTAGGGGCCTAAACCACTCACCCACCCGGATTCATGACTACATGAGCATAGACTGGCATGGAAGTCAGTGGAAGTGTAGAAGGAGAATAGGGTGGGAACTGGTTAATATGGGATACGGCTCTGGACCGGAAGATGGCAGGTTCCAAATCCCACCGCCGCCAAGCTGCCACTAGTGGGAGCCCTTGAGCAAAGTCGCATTGGATAAAGGCGTAAGGTCATAAATGTAATGTATAGAAGAAGAGTCGGTTGTGTAGCTCAGTGGTTAAGGTATGGGGCTCATGAACAGAAGACTGGAGGTTCAAATCCCACCACAACCAAGCTGCCACTAGTGGGGGCCCTTGAGCAAGGCCCTTAACACTCATTTGCTCAGTTGTTAGTCGCTTCGGATAAGGGGCGTAAGGTTGTAAATGTAATGTATAGAAGAAGAGTTGGGTGGGTAGCTCAGTGGTTAAGGTATGGGGCTCAGGAACAGAAGATTGCAGGTTCAAATCCCACCACCATGTGGCCCTTAACCTTCAGTTGCTCAGTTGGGCTCTATTTATTAGTATTATTAATAATAAATGACAAAAAAGAGGATTTTTTACAGAGAGGGAAAAAAAAAAAAGCTACTGAGTTGTTTGAAGTTTGGACCAGAAGATCGCAGGTTCAAATCCCACCAACCCCCCCCCCAACCCCCCCCCCCGCCCAAGCCCACCCTTGAGTGAGAACAAAAACAAGGCCCTTGTCGCTTTTGATTTTCGCTTTTTAAGGGCCAAATGCCAAATGCCGGCGTAAATGTAATGTATAGAAGAAGAGTAAAGATTGGTAGCTCAGTGGTTAAGGCAGGTTCAAATCCCGCTACCACTAGTGGCCCTTAACCCTCAAATGCTCAGTTGAATTCTATTGGTATTAATAATAATAATAACAATAATAATAATAATAATAATAATAATAATAATAATAATAATCTACAGAACAATATAACTAACAAATGACAAAAACATTATGATAAAAACTTTAAACAGAGAAAAAAAAGCGAAACAAAAAAAACAACTACTGAGTTATTTGAAGTTTAAAGTTTGGACAAGATGATTGTAGGTTCAAATCCCACCACCACTACCACCAAGCAAGGCCCTTAACACTCAAATGCTCAGTTGTACGTCGCTTTGGATAAGGGCATCAATGTAAAGTATAGAATAAGAGTCTGGTGGGTATCACAGTGGTTCAGGCTCTGGAACAGAAGACTGCAGGTTCAAATCCCACCACCAAGTGGCCCTTAACCTTCAATTGCTCAGTTGGGCTCTATTAAATACTATGAATAAAAATAATTGACAGTAGAGTATAACTAATAAATGACAAAAAAACTGAATTTGAACAGACGATTGGACCAGAAGATCGCAGGTTCAAATCCCACCAACTCACAAGCCCTTGAGCAAGGCCCTTAACCCCAATTTCTCAGTTGTAAGTCGCTTTGGATAAGGGTGCCTTCCCTTAAATGTCGTAAAGGTAAGCGTAGAAGAGCCCAGAGCACAAGGGCAGACATGATACAGCCCTACTAGAGGCATTAAAGGGTTAAGGGCCTTGCTCAAAGGGCCAAAGAGTGACAGCAACCCAAAACCTCAAAGCACTGACCTCCCGCCTCCCTGTTATTATAATAGCACATGTGGACTCAAGGTGAAATCTGGGTTCCTTCAGCTCTAATAAATCAGATTTCATATAAACATCTATAAAATATATATTTATAAATAAAATAAATAAATAAATAAAAAGTAAATCTGTTTTATTATATTAAAAAAATATATATACAAATTATATTATTATATTAAGATCAAATATAATTATGTAATCATTTTCCAACCAAACCATTTCCAAACCATTAGAAGTAAATAAATAAAATGCAAATTAAAACAAATGAATTAATTAACACAATGATAAATAAATATATTAATAAATAATTAATAAAAGGGGCACGGTGGCGTAGTGGTTAGCACGTTCGCCTCACACCGCCAGGGTCCGGGTTCGATTCCCGTCTCGGCCATGTGTGTGTGGAGTTTGCATGTTCTCTCCCGTGCCTCAGGGGGTTTTTCTCCGGGTTCTCCGGTTTCCTCCCCCGGTCCAAAAACATGCACGGTAGGTTGATTGGCACCTTGGAAAATTGTCCCTAGTGTATGAATGTGTGTGTGTGTGTGTGTGTGTGTGTCCTGTGATGGGTTGGCATTCCATCCAGGGTGTATCCTGCCTTAATGCCCATAGACGCCTGAGATAGGCACAGGCTCCCCGTGACCCGAGGGAAGATCGGATAAAGCGGTAGAAAAATGAATGAATGAATGAATGAATGAATAATTAATAAATAAATATAAAATAAGTTTGACAGACAAAGTAACATCAACAAGACATTTACATTCGGTTCATTAGTGTCTGACTTTTACAGCTTGTTTACATCCATCAGTCTGCACATAAACACCAACGCAGCCGACACACATTCATTCTTCATTCATTCATTCATTTTTAAAAGGTTTTTAAGAAACGCTGAGCAAATCCTTCTATCCTCCTCGACGTCTCCGTGTCCCGAATTCTTCCTGCACTTACTGGAATTTGGACATTATTTTGTGCCTTTACAAAATCTACTTTTTTTGCTCCAAACTCTGTAAATGTCTAATAATACAGAGATTCTTCATGCAGTTTGTTTATCACACATATATTGCTACAATAAATTCATTCATTCATCTTCTACCCCGCTTTAACTGAGCAAGTGAGGGTTAAGGGCCTTGCTCAAGGGCCCACTAGTGGCAGCGTTGGTGGTGGTGGTGGGTTTGAACCTGTGATCTTCTGGTCCAGATTGTCCAACACCTTAACCAACTGGGCTATTAACTCTCTCTCTCCTCTCTCTTCTCTCTTCTATCTCTCTCTCTCTCTCTCTCTCTCTCTCTCTCTCTCTCTCTCTCTCTCTCTCTCTCTCTCTCATCTCTCTCTCTCTCTCTCTCTCTCTCTCTCTCTCTCTCTCTCTCTCTCTTCCTTATATATCTATATCGTTATATATATATATATATATATATATATATATTAATATTTATTATTATTATATCTATTTATAAAGGGCATGGTGGACTTAGTGGTTAGCACGTTCGTTTCACACCGCCAGGGTCAGGGTTCGATTCCTGCATCGGTCCATGTGTGTGTGGAGTTTGTGCATGTTCTCCCCGTGCCTCAGGGAGTTTTTTCTCCGGGTTCTCCGGTTTCCTCCAAAAAACATGCACGGTAGGTTGATTGGCACCTTGGAAAATTGTCTCCTAGTGTATGAATGTGTGTGTGTGTGTGTGTGTGTGTGTGTGTGTGTGTGTGTCCTGCGATGGGTTGGCATTCCATCCAGGGTGTATCCTGCCTTAATGCCCATAGACGCCTGAGATAGACACAGACTCCCCGTGACCCGAGAGAAGATCGGATAAAGCGGTAGAAAAAATGAATGAATGAATGATATCTATTTATATATATTAAATATAATATATTTTAGTATATATATATATATATATATATATATATATATATATATATATATATATATATTATAATATTTAATTTACCTTGAAAAATAATTGAAAATAATTTTCAAGGTAAAAAAAATTGTTTTTCTTATTCTTATTTCTTTTTTTTTTCTTTTTTTGTGTATTTAGGAATATAATATATATAATAATAATAATAATAATAATAATAATAATATTATTATTATTATTATTATTATTTATTATTATTATTAGGAGTAGTAGTAGTAGTAGTAGAATTCCAAAATCCGATTTAGGAGCTATTTTTGCTCGGATGTAATTCTCCTTCCACACTGGAAAAGGGCAAATGTTTTTATTTATGTTATGAAGGTTCTGGTGTGCAGAACAAACACCAAACGAACTTGTTCTATGATGAAATATAACCAACCGGAATGGATTTGTGTTTCTTTTTTTGCCGTTTCTTTAAATTGACATCAATTAAAAAACATTCAAAAAAATGCGGTAAAAAAAGTATAAATATTATTCGAGTATTATATGAGATATTATACTGTAATTATATTATTGTGAGTATTGTGTTAGTTACTTTTCCCCCCAGTAGTGTTTTTTTTTCAGTAACACCAATCAGTAATGTTTCCATGGCAGCGACTAATTATAGAATTATCCTCTTATGATGCTCAGCTAAATATAACATGCAACGGATGCTTTAGAGATCGAATTATAGCGCAAATAAAAAGCCTCCTGTAAGTGTGAGAAAGATTTGCACAGCATGAAAATGTCATTTCAATATTTGCATTTTGTGAAATCTAGAACATTAACCAGGTTTTATTTAACATGTGTAACATTCATATCTTTTTTTTTTTTTACAATGCAAAAAAATACATAAATAAAGAATTTCAATATGGATTTCTATATGGGCACGGTGGATTAGTGGTCAGCACGTTCGCCTCACACCGCCAGGGTCCGGGTTCGATTCCCGTCTCGGCCATGTGTGTGTGGAGTTTGTGCATGTTCTCCCCGTGCCTCAGGGGGTTTTTCTCCGGGTTCTCCGGTTTCCTCCCCGGTCTAAAAACAAAAACAACAAAAAACATGCACGGTAGGTTGATTATTGGCACCTTGGAAAATTGTCCCTAGTGTATGAATGTGTGTGGTGAATGTGTGTGTGTGTGTGTGTGTGTGTGTGGGGTGTGTCCTGTGATGGGTTGGCATTCCATCCAGGGTGTATCCTGCCTTATATATGCCCATAGACGCCTGAGATAGACACAGGCTCCCCGTGACCCAAGGGAAGATCGGATAAAGCGCTAGAAGATGAATGAATGAATGAATGAATATGGATTTCTATTTTTAAAGAGAGCAGGAATGGAAGAATAAAAGAGATGAAGAGAAAAAGAACAAATATGCAAGAAAAAAAAGAACAAAATAATGAAAACAATCGAGGAAACACAGAATGACGAATTAATTCATTCATTTATTCATTCATCCATCCACTCACCCATTCATTTATTCATTCATCAATCTACTCACTCACTCGTTCATCTATTCATTCATCCATCCACTCATTCATTCATTCATTTATTCATCCATCCATCCACTCACTCACTCATTCATTTATTCATTCACCCATCCGCTCACTCATTCATTAATTTATTCTCTGGACTGTTATGTTGTTGCTTTAATAAAAAAAATAAAAAAATTAAATAATAAAAAAATAAGCTGAGAAATTAATACAAGTAAAACAACAGCATTTCTTATAAAGACAGAAAGAAAGAAAATCAGATGATGATAATCATATATAATAATATAAATTATTATTATTATTAATAATAATAATAATAATAATAATAATTTATACTATTATATATGATTACCATCATCATTTGATTTTCTTCTTTCTTTCTTCCTTCTTTCTTTCTTTCTTTCTTGATAATAATAATAATAATAATAATAATTATACTATTATCTATGATTGAGGATCATCATCATTGATTTTCTTTCTTTCTTATACTACTACTACTACTACTAATAATAATAATAATAATAATAT
>JACRUU010000003.1:3196555-3199055 GCA_030449085.1 Kryptopterus vitreolus
GTGGTGTGTGTTTGTTGGAGAATTATGTGTGTATGAATGAAATTGTTTATTTGTGCTGTGTGTGGTGTGTTGTGTGTACAGAATTATGTGTATGTATGAAATTGTTTGTTTGTTTGTGTGTGTGTGTGTGTGTGTATAGAATAGTGTTAATGTATGAAATAGTTTGTGCAGCGTATATGTGTGTGTGAGTGTGTGTATAGAATTATGTGCATGTATGAAATTGTTTGTTTGTTTATGTGTGGGTGTGTGTGGGTGTGTGTATAGAATTATGTGTATGTATGAAACTGTGTGTGTGTGTGTGTATAGAATAATGTGAATGTATGAAATAGTTTCTGCAGCGTATATGTGTGTGTGTGTGTGTGTATAGAATTTGGATGTATGAAATTGTTTTGTTTGTTTGGTGTGTTGTGTGTGTGTGTGTGTTTATGTGTGTGTGTGTGTGTATATGTCTGTGTGTGTGTGTGTGTATATGTGTGAATATGTGTAATTGTGCATGTGTGAATGTATAAGAATTATGTGCATGTATGAAATAGTTTCTGCAGCGTATATGTGTGTGTGTGTGTGTGTGTGGTGGTATAGAATGTATGTGCATGTAATATGAAATTGTGTTGTTTTGTTTATGTGTGGGGTGTGTTGTTGGGGTGGTGTGTGTGTGTATAGAATTATGTGTGTATGTATGAAACTGTGTGTGTGTGTGTGTGTATAGAATTATGAGTGTGTATATAAAAATGTTTGTTTGTGTATGTGTGTATAGAATTGTGTGAATGTATGAATATATAGTTTGTGCAGTGTATATGTGTTGTGTGTGTGTGTGTGTGTATAGAATTATGTGTATGTATGAAATTGTTTGTTTGTTGTGTGTGTGTGTGTGTGTGTGTGTGTATAGAATAGTGTGAATGTATGAAATAGTTTGTGCAGTGTATATGTGTGTGTGTGTGTGGATATGTGTGTGTGTGTGTGTGTGTGTGTGTGTGTGTGTGTGTGTGTGTGTGTGTGTGTATAGAATTATGTGCATGTATGAAATTGTTTGTTTGTTTGTGAATTCTGTGTGGGTGGTGTGTGGGTGGGTTGTGTGTGTGTGTGTGTGTGTTGTGTGTATGAGGTGTGAATATGTGTAGAATATGTGAAATAGTTTGTGTGGTCAGTGTATATGTGTGTGTGTGTGTGTGTAGAATGTGTATGAATTAATAGTGTGATGTATGAAATGTGTTTGTTTGTGTGTGTGTGTGTGTGGTGTGTGTGGTATGATGTGTGTGTGTGTGTGTGTATAGAATTATGTGTATGTATAAAACTGTGTGTGTGTGTGTATAGGGTATTATGAGTGTGTATATGAAAATGTTTGTTTGTGTATGTGTGTAGAGAATTGTGTGAATGTATAAAATTGTTTGTGCAGCGTATATGTGTGTGTATTTGTGTGTGTATAGAATTATGTGTGCATGTATGAAATTGTTTGTGTTGTGTTTGTGTGTGTGTGTTGTGTTTGTGTGTGTGTGATGTGTATGTATAAAATGATGTGTATGTATAAAATGTGTGCGTAAAATGATGTGTAGTGTATAAAATGATGTGGATGGTATGAACTGTGTGTGTGTGTGTGTGTGTGTGTGTGTGTGTGTGCAGCGTGTGTGTGTGTGTGTGTGTGTGTGTATACAGAAATATGTGTGTATGAATAAAACTGTGCGGTGTATGTGAGTGCACATGTGTATAGAATTATGTGTGTGTGAATGGAATTGTTTATGTGGCGTGTGTGTGTGTGTGTGTGTGTGTGTATGAGTGTAAGTGTGTGTACAGAATTATGTGAATATACATGTTTGTTAGTGCGATGTGTTTGTGTGCACATGTGTGTGAAACGTTCTTGCCTGCGGTGTGTAAGAGTTTCATACTGCTGCTCTGTCCCTGGTGCTGTCATGTGTCCTGAACACTGTGTGTGTGTGTGTGGTGTGTGTGTGTGTGTGTGTGTGTGTGTGTGTGTGATTAGTTTGGACTAATTGCAGGTAACGGCTGTTTCCATGCTGCCTCAGGCTCATGAGGGAATATGATTTGATCGCGAAGGTGATGCCAGAGGGGCTCCTGATATATCATATATATATATATATATATATATATATATCTATATATATATATATATATATATATACTATCATATATATACATATATATATTATATATATATATATAGGGGCACGGTGGCTTAGTGGTTAGCACGTTCGCCTCACACCTCCAGGGTCCGGGTTCAGTTCTCGTCTCGGCCATGTGTGTGTGTGGAGTGTGTGCATGTTCTCCCCGTGTCTCAGGGAGTTTTTCTCTCCGGGTTCTCCGGTTTCCCCCCTCCCCCGGTCCAAAAACATGCCCGGTAGGTTGATTGGCACTTTGGAAAATTGTCCCTAGTGTGTGAATGTGTGTGTGTGGTGTGTGGTGTGTGTGTTGTGTGTGTGTGTGTGTGTGCCCTGTGATGGGTTGGCATTCCATCCAGGGTGTATCCTGCCTTAATGCCCATAGACGC
>JACRUU010000003.1:3209055-3221555 GCA_030449085.1 Kryptopterus vitreolus
GCCAATCAACCTACCGTGCATGTTTTTGGACCGGGGGAGGAAACCGGAGAACCCGGAGAAAAAACCCCCTGAGGCACGGGGAGAACATGCAAAACTCCACACACACATGGCCGAGACGGGAATCGAACCCGGACCCTGTCGGTGTGAGGCGAACGTGCTAACCACTAAACCACTATTACATATAAATAATATAATATAAATAATATCAATTATAAATAATTAAGCTAAAACCAGCACATTAAATCTACTGAACGTGCAAAAAAATAAATAAATAAATAAATAAACATCTGGTTATATTTATGGATTCAATCACACAACCGATAACTACAAGTGTATATTAATATAATTAATATAATATAATTTTAGCATGTTTTTTGCAGATACAATACAAGATACAATAGAAGTAGATTTTTGGGTCTCCAAAAACACATGTACAAAAAAAAAGTTAGTGCCAGAACCAGATATAGATCCGGCCAGGTGTGCCAATACTTTTGCTTAAATGATCTCTCTGACCAATCCGACATGGCATGAGTTTTAGTGTGATTATAAAACAGCTGTCTGATGTGGCGGATGGTTCTCGACAGCGCCGGTGAATTATGGATTGTAATTGGTGTTAATGTGTTTTGGATCTCAGCAGTTCAGGCTGCATGTTCACATTTATATTAACCTTCTCATTCCGACACGTTTCTGGTTTCTATAGTAACGGCTCCTTCACCGGGACTTTGTACAACGTGGTAATTGGTGTGCGATCGCATTGTTCTCTCACGTCTATGTGTTTTTCTTCCTCCGTCTTAGTCCCGTCTCTGCAGCCATTGATCCTGCCATCGGCTTCTTCTTCTGTGTGTGTGTGTGTGTGTGTGTGTGTGTGCACATCAAATCTCTTCAACCAGCAACGAATATATAATATTTCATGAACGTATTCCTCCAATTTTGACTTACAACAGAGCCATTGAGGGTTAAGGGCCTTGCTCAAGGGCCCACTAATGTTGGTGGGGTTGCGATTTGAACCTGTGACCTACACACACATATACATATATATATATATATATATATATATATATATCTATATATAAAAAAACTTCTTCTATCTTCTTCTACCGCTTTATCCGATCTTCCCTCGGGTCACGGGGAGCATGTGCCTATCTCAGGCGTCTATGGGCATTAAGGCAGGATACACCCTGGATGGAATGCCAACCCATCGCAGGGCACACACACACACACACACACACACACACACACACATTCACACACTAAGGACAATTTTCCAAGGTGCCAATCAACCTACCGTGCATGTTTTTGGACCAGGAGGAAACCGGAGAACCCGGAGAAAAACCCCCCTGAGGCACGGGGAGAACATGCAAACTCCACACACACACATGGCCGCGACGGGAATCGAACCCGGACCCTGGCGGTGTGAGGCGAACGTGCTAACCACTAAGCCACCGTGCCCCATTATATATATATATATATATATATATATATATATATATATATATATATATATATATATATATATATATATATATACATACATACTAACATATATACATATATACATATATAAGCAAAAACACACCTCACACCATCGGGCTGCATGATAAGAGGTATGATGTCATGACGATAGGACAAAAACTGCGGGACGAGATACGCTCTGAAAATTTAACCACTAATCACTATTATAATCTCTCTCTCGCTTCGGTCAAATTTTCAGTGCGTAACTCGTCCCGCAGATTTTGTCCAATCGTGGTGATCGATGGTGTGAGGTGTGCTGTTACTTTTATAAGGAATCGACCCGTGGAATTCCGAACCCGGGGCCAAAAAGCAGGGAATTTTTTCCCATAGAAAATGAATGGGGTTGAAAATGTCCTGCCTCACAGTTCGGGCCTGTGAGCGTCCGACATGCACATATGGCAAATCCACTCGTAGGGGGTCCGGAGTGGATCACCATCATATACCTCCCGAATCCACCACACATGTTCGGAATTTCGGGAAAAATCCACTCCATTCCGGCCCATATTTAGTTTCCATATTTATCCGTGCGCGTAGTAATTAGTGCACATGTTGAACACTTGTATTTATTTAAGGTACATTTTTGAAGTCTTTTTTGCCGGATCTCCCAGGAGGCCGAGCGGCGCACGCGTGCACTGGATTAAGTCCGAGGAAAGCACTGAGACGCTACCGAGCCCCTCATTCCCTCCGGGAGATTAAATAATTACACAAAAAGAGAATACCGGGATAATCATAATGAAGCGTGCGACAGATCCGACTCAGCATGTCCAGCAGATTCCTCCATCCAGGAGTTTAATCACCACACGCTTGGAAATACACTCTGAAGGAACGTCTAATACTGATCCACTAGTCTAATACTGATCCACTAGTCTAAAACCGCTCCACTGGTCTAATACTGATCCACTGGTGTAATACTGATCCACTAGTCTAATACTGATCCACTGGTCTAATACTGATCCACTAATACTGTCTAATACTGGTCTATCCACTAGTCTAATACTGCTCTAATACACTAGTCTAATACCTCTCCACTGGTCTAATACTCCACTAGTCTAATACTGTCTAGTCTATACTCTCCACTGCTAATACCACTGGTCTAAAACCGCTCCACTGGTCTAATACTGATCCACTGGTCTATTACTGTCCTCTAATACTGCTCCACTGGTCTAATACTGATCCACTGGTCTAAAACAGCTCCACTGGTCTAATACTGATCCACTAGTCTAATACTGATCCACTGGTCTAATACTGATCCACTGGTCTAATACTGATCCACTAGTCTAATACTGATCCACTAGTCTAATACCGCTCCACTGGTCTAATACTGATCCACTAGTCTAATACTGTCTAATACTGCTCCATCCACTACTAGTCTACTACGGTCTAATACTGCTCCACTGGTCTAATACTGATCCACTGGTCTAATACTGATCCACTGGTCTAGTCTAATACTGGTCTAATACTGACTGGTCTAATACTGCTCCACTGGTCTAAAACCGCTCCACTGGTCTAATACTGATCCACTGGTCTAATACTGTCTAATACTGACCTAATACTCTCCACTGGTCTAATACTGATCCACTGGTCTAGTCTAAAACCGCTCCACTGCTCCACTGTCTAATACTGATCCACTGGTCTAATACTGATCCACTGGTCTAATACTGATCCACTGGTCTAATACTGATCCACTGGTCTAATACTGCTCCACTGGTCTAATACTGATCCACTGGTCTAATACTGTCTAATACTGATCTCACTACACTGGTCTAATACTGATCCACTGGTCTAATACTGCTCCACTAGTCTAAACCACTGCTAATACTCCACTTGTCACTGGTCTAATACTGATCCACTCTAATACTACTGTCCACTAATACTGATCCACTGGTCTAATACTGTCTAATACTGCTCCACTGGTCTAATAGTGATCTAATACTGCTCCACTAGTCTAATACTGATCCACTATTCTAATACTGCTCGACTAGTCTAATACCTCTCCACTGGTCTAATACTGCTCCACTAGTCTAATACTGATCCACTAGTCTAATACCTCTCCACTGGTCTAATACTGATCCACTAGTCTAATACTGCTCCACTAGTCTAATACTGATCCACTGGTCTAATACTGATCCACTGGTCTAATACTGATCCACTAGTCTAATACTGATCCACTGGTCTAATACTGCTCTACTGGTCTAATACTGATCCACTGGTCTAATACTGCTCCACTGGTCTAATACTGCTCCATCTGCTCACTGTCTAATACTGTCTAACACTAATACTGCTCCATCTAATCACTGGTCTAATACTGCTCTACTGGTCTAATACCTAGTCTAAGAACCAAGAGAAGAAAGGAGACTCTTATATATATATATATTCCCCTCCCACCAAGGCCGAGACTAAGAGGTCTGAAGGCTCTTTCTGTTTCCTCTCGCTGCTGAATTGTGATGTTGCAGCGTCTGAGGGTGAGGAACATTGATCTTCTGTCCTGGATTTTATAAAGGAAATGCATACACACATAAGACGAGCAAAAGCCGTCTTCGTTCTCGGAGGTATGGGAAGCTGAGAAAAGAGTCTCCACGAGATGCTCGCTGTAATGCCTACTTTGATCATTGCGTTATAAAAATCAATAATAATAAAAAAAAAACAAGTGTACAAAGAAGCGCAGATGAAGGAGGCTGCTTTTTTCCACTCTTTTCTCTTTGCTTAGATCAGCCGTAAAGATGCAGTTCCCACAGAGGACGCACCCATCCACTCTTTTACACCAAAAACGAGTGTAGATTTTCTGTTGTTCATTTTTTTTTCCTTTTTCCGAAAGAATTGTTCAGGGGCGAGTCGGAGTCCCGTCCCGTCCCGACCTGCGGAATTTACATTTATTATATTCATTTTAAATACAGTACTGGATTCTTATTGGGTTTAAAGCATGGGTCTTCAACCAGGAGGACATGTCCCCCTAGGGGATCCTCAGAGGTACTGCAAACAGTCGGAAAAATGAACGATGAATCATCAATATTAAAACATCAAAAATAAAAAAAGGGCTTTCAATCGATTCAATAAATAAATAATATAATAAATAAAATATAAAATAAATAAATAATAATAAATAAATCAATAGATACTTTTCATGTTAATATTACTGTAAATAACTGTAACAGACGATATAATTATATACATTTGTCTCAAAATCTCTCCCATTAATACAATTATTGATTATTTCATATTTATTTTACTCTGGAAATGATTCTTTTAATGTGAATTTCTTGTTAATGACAATGTTATTTGTTTAGTGTTGGTTTGAAGTGTAAAATATGGGACGTGGCTCCTTTAAGAATTGTGTTCCGGTTGCTTTTCCATATAAACTGGTGATACGGTGTTTAGGTTATACGGAAGCGCTTTATTGCGTTCAGTAAAAATGCGCTTTATTGCAGTAATACGGATTTGGGAATGCGATGCGCTTGAGTAAGGTTCCATACGGTAATATACACTAATATAGTGAGGAGATCGTACCTGTTGTGAATGCGCAGCTAGGGGGCGTAATTGGGGGGGAATTTAGGAAACGTGAGTGGATTGCACTGAACGTTTATTTATTTATTTATTTGGTTTCGTTCATTCGCCGAGTGAAGGAGCAGATCGCTCACATAGTAATGCACACTGCGTTACCAGTGTTATTAAAGTGCCCACTAGGGGGAGATGGGATATGAAGCTGCGATCTTTCAGTCCAGAGGCCAACACCTAAAAAGACAGTGATGCATGTACATTAATAAAGAGGTTATAATTCTCTTAGCATAATATAACTAGCATAATATGATTGGTTTCTATTAATATCAGTTCCTATCTTTAACACATTTTGTATCAGGGGGTCTCTGCTGCCCCATGTCTCTATCGCCTAAGGGGTCCTTGACCTGAAAAATGTTGAGCACTCTCCGGTGCTTAATACTTGTCATATGTACTTTACAGCATATCGTACTTCGCATATCAAAGTGAATTTTTTAAGGAACAAATTTAGAACATACATTTTTAATGTATATATTACTTTATACAATGTTATAACCTCTTTATTTGTGTGTAGATGCTTTGAGACATTGTGTATTGTGTAATGTACTAAGCAAATAAAAAGTGAGGGGTCAGAGTGCAGAGTCAACACTGATACGGCTCTCCTGAAGCAGATCGGGTTAAGAACCTTACTACAGACTTAAGGCTTAAATCCCTTACATATATATATATATATATATATATATATATATATATATATATATATATATATATATATATATATATATTTATATATTATATATATATATATATATATATATATATATATATATATATATATATATATATATATATATATAATGGGGCACAGTGGTTTAGTGGTTAGCACGTTACGCCTCACACCGCCATGGGTCCGGGTTTTGATTCCCGTCTCGGCCATGTGTGTATGGAGTTTGAGCTTGTTCTCCCCGTGCCTCAGGGGGTTTTTTCTCCGGGTTCTCCGGTTTCCTCCCCCCGGTCCAAAAACATGCACAGGTAGGTCAATTGGCACCTTGGAAAATTGTCCCTAGTGTATAGTGTATGAATGTGTATGTGTGTGAGTGTGGTGTGTGTATGTGTGTGAGTGTTTGGTCTGTGATGAATGACTGAATGAATATATATATATATATCTCTATCAGAGTATGGGAGGTGGCAGCCCAGTGGTTAAGGCATTGGGCTCTGGACCCAAAAACCACCAAGCTGCCATTAGTGCGCTCTGTAAATATATATATTGTATAAATATATATAAATATATATATATATATATATATATATATATATATATATATATATATATATATATATATTGTATATATGAAATGTGTTTACCCTGCACTTGAATCCACTTCTGCTGTCATGCAATAAGTGCATTATGTAACAGAGGAATGGATTTGTTTCCTAGGTATCATTAAAAGTAAATATATATCGATCAAAAAATTCTTCTGCTAAGAGAAGAATAAAATGTGGAGTAACTTTAACTGTACAGATGTATAAATGAGATTGCAAGATATTGTGAACAATAATGAGCGTTGGACAAATATTGCAAATATAAAGTGCTTATTTATTTATTTCTGAAATAAAGTACCTAGAGGCAAGAGTGTGGAATGTGAAAACATGAATAAATGAAACGAAACTGATATTTTACTGAAAATGGAAAGTTAATAAACGCAACTATATTAAATTATTAAATTAAATGATATTTTATTTTTTTATTCGTTTTGCAATAAAAAAAAATAAAATCATTATATATTACATTTTATTCTGCCATAAGCGCACATTAAAAAATCATTTCCTCCTGCCGGCATCACCTGCGGTCGTTGTTAAAGGCGTTCTCGTTGCTTTGTGAAGATTTTACACAAGTGTAGGTCAAATCAGAACAACATTATTATGCATCTCACGAACATTAGCAAAACACCTTCAACAAGACCTTCAAAAGACAATTCTTCTCATGACCGACATGACCGACATCATCTTCCAAACAACCAAGGAAACACCTTCTCATGACCACCATTTACAGTTCACTTCTAGACCAACAGAGGGCACCACTTGTCACATGCTGGGAATTTACCTCCAAACAAGCATAGGGCAACCCATTCCCATGGCCACTTTAGAAGTTTCCTTCCAGACCAGCAGGGGACACCACTTGTTACAGCCACCATAAGAACTCCCTCCAGCCCATCAGAGGACACGCCTTATCATGACCACCACATACACATTCCCTCCAGACCACCACGAGACACCCCTTATCATGACCACCATATATACATTCCCTCCTGACCACCACGAGACACCTCTTATCATGACCACCATTTACACATTCCCTCCAGACCATCAGAGGACACCTCTTCTCATGACCACCATATACACATTCCCTCCAGACCATCAGAAGACACCTCTTATCATGACCACCATATACACATTCCCTCCAGACCATCAGAAGACACCTCTTATCATGACCACCATATACACATTCCCTCCAGACCATCAGAAGACACCCCTTATCATGACCACCATATACACATTCATTCCCTCCAGACCATCAGAAGACACCTCTTATCATGACCACCATATACACATTCCCTCCAGACATCAGAAGACACCCCTCCCCGATCCCAGACCACCCCCCTCCAGACCATCAGAGGACACCCCTCATCATGACCACCATATGTCCCTTATCATGACCACCATATACACACAGTCCCTCCTGACCATCCGAAGACACCCCTTATCCTGACCACCATTTACACATTCCCTCCAGACCATCAGAAGACACCTCTTATCATGACCACCATATACACATTCCCTCCAGACCATCAGAAGACACCTCTTATCATGACCACCATATACACATTCCCTCCTGACCATCCGAAGACACCTCTTCTCATGACCACCATATACACATTCCCTCCTGACCATCCGAAGACACCTCTTATCATGACCACCATATACACATTCCCTCCAGACCATCAGAAGACACCTCTTATCATGACCACCATATACACATTCCCTCCTGACCATCCGAAGACACCCCTTATCATGACCACCATACACACATACCCTCCAGACCATCAGAGGACTCTTACCCCTCATCATGACCACCATATACACACATTCCCTCCAGACCATCAGAGGACACCCCTCATCATGACCACCATATGTCCCTTATCATGACCACCATATACACACATTCCCTCCTGACCATCCACGAAGACACCCCTTATCATGACCACCATTTACACATTCCCTCCAGACCATCAGAAGACACCTCTTATCATGACCACCATATACACATTCCCTCCAGACCATCAGGAAGACACCCCTTATCATGACCACCATATACACACCCTCCTGACCATCAGGAGGCACCCCTTACATTGACCACCATATACACATTCCGTCCAGATCATCAGGAGACACCCCTCATCATGACCATCATATACACACACATTTCCTCCAGACCATCAGAAGACACCCCTTATCATGACCACCATATATACACCCTCCAGACCATCAGGAGGCACCCCTTACATTTGACCAACCATACACACACATTCCCTCCAGACCATCAGGAGACACCCCTTATCATGACCACCATACACACATTCCCTCCAGACCATCAGGAGATACCCCTTATCATGACCACCATATACACACATTCCCTCAAGACCAACAGAGGACAATCATGACAATGGTATACATTTCTTCCAGACCATCAGTGGACTCCCCTTCATCATGACCATCATATGCACACATTCTCTCCAGACCATCAGAAGACACCTCTTATCATGACCACCATATACACATTCCCTCCTGACCATCCGAAGACACCCCTTATCATGACCACCATATATACATTCTCTCCAGACCATCAGAGGACACCCCTCATCATGACCACCATATGTCCCTTATCATGACCACCATATACACACATTCCCTCCAGACCATCACTACCATTTACACATTCCCTCCAGAAGACACCCCTTATCATGACCACCATATACACACATTCCCTCCAGACCATCAGAAGACACCTCTTATCATGACCACCATATACACATTCCCTCCAGACCATCAGGAGACACCACTTACATTGACCACCATATACACATTCCGTCCAGACCATCAGGAGACACGCCTTATCATTACCACCGTATATACATTCTCTCCAGACCATCAGGAGACACCCCTCATCATGACCATCATATACACACACATTTCCTCCAGACCATCAGAAGACACCCCTTATCATGACCACCATATATACACCCTCCAGACCATCAGGAGGCACCCCTCCCTCACAGACCATCAGAGGACACCCCTTATCATGACCACCATATACACATTCCCTCCAGACCATCAGGAGATACCCCTTATCATGACCACCATATACACACATTCCCTCAAGACCATCAGAGGACAATCATGACAATGGTATACATTTCTTCCAGACCATCAGTGGACTGCCCTTCATCTTGACCATCATATGCACACATTCCCTTCAGACCACCACCAGACACCCCTTATCATAACCACCATATATACATTCTCTCCAGACCATCAGAGGACACCCCTCATCATGACCACCATATGTCCCTTATCATGACCACCATATACACACATTCCCTCCTGACCATCCGAAGACACCCCTTATCCTGACCACCATATACACATTCCCTCCAGACCATCAGAGGACACACCTTATCATAACCACCATATACACATTCTCTCCAGACCATCAGAGGACACACCTTATCATGACCACCATATACACACATTCCCTTCAGACCACCACCAGACACCCCTTATCATAACCACCGTATATACATTCTCTCCAGACCATCAGAGGACACCCCTCATCATGACCACCATATGTCCCTTATCATGACCACCATATACACACATTCCCTCCTGACCATCCGAAGACACCCCTTATCCTGACCACCATTTACACATTCCCTCCAGACCATCAGAAGACACCTCTTATCATGACCACCATATACACATTCCCTCCAGACCATCAGAAGACACCTCTTATCATGACCACCATATACACATTCCCTCCAGACCATCAGAGGACACCCCTTATCATAACCACCATATATACATTCTCTCCAGACCATCAGAGGACACACCTTATCATGACCACCATATACACATTCCCTCCAGACCATCAGGAGGCACCCCTTACATTGACCACCATATATACACTCTCCAGACCATCAGAGGACACCCCTTATCATGACCACCATATACACACATTCCCTCCAGACCATCAGAGGACACCCCTTACATTGACAACCATACACACATTCTCTCCAGACCATCAGAGGACACCCCTTATCATGACCACCATATATACAATCTCCAGACCATCAGAGGACACCCCTTATCATGACCACCATATACACACATTCCCTCCAGACCATCAGGAGACACCCCTTATCATGACCACCATATATACAATCATATAATTTTGTTCCAGACCATCAGGGGACCCCCGCACCTCGTCATGACCACCATATACACATTCTCTCCAGACCATCAGAGGACACACCATATCACAACCACCATATGTCCCTTATCATGACCACCATACACACATACCCTCCAGACCATCAGAGGACACCCCTTATCATGACCACCATACACACATTCTCTACAGACCATCAGGAGACACCCAATATCACGACCACCATATATACACATTCACTTTCTGGATAACAATCTCCCTCCAGATGACCAGAAAGCACAAATGTCTTGTCCACATTCCCGTCCTGACCAAGCGTCCCCTCATTCACTTCTTTGTTGATTTTTGCACACATTTTTTCCCCATTATTCATGCTCTTTTTATTCCTGCTTTTCTTGCCGTTTATTTTCACGGTGTGATATTATCTAGCGCCTGACCCCAGCCCTTTATTATCACGCTTTCCACACATCGTGCCTAAACAGATCGAGAACAGGCACGGAGATTCATGCGATCCAGCATTTGAACAGATTGCTGTGCTACATTATGACTCAGAATGTCAATAAGAAATTAGTAATAATTCTTTCCCGTCACCGTAAATCACCCGACCGATCGCTAACGTTCACCCGAGTACGACGCCAGCGCCGTCGTAATTCATCACAATATCCAAATCCGCTAAGACTTTATTTAAAACCTCATCTGCATTGGACCTTCATTAGACATTCATGAGCAGTGCATAAATCTTTTATAAAGCAATAGCTGGGGAATTACTGTATATCCGTCAAAACGCGTAAGTGTGTCACGGCGTCTGGTTATGTCTCCGGCGCCGGCGTGTATGCGCTGTATATAATCCTGCTTAATCATGACACGACATCATGATAGTATCGTCGTAACCTTTCGGAGGTCAATTTATCTCGTTGTGTAGGAGCTCGACATTGAATAATGCATCACCTTATATAAATAATTCTACCGTCTCAGGAGACAGATATATATATATATATATATATATATATATATATATATATATCATATATATATATATATATATATATATATATATATATATATATATCAATATAGTATCTTGGGGGGGCAGTGTGGTTTAGTGGTTAGCAGGTTCGCCTCACACCCGCCAGGGTCCGGGTTCGATTCCCGTCTCGGCCATGTGTGTGTGTGTGGAGTTTGCATGTTCTCCCCGTGCCTCAGGGGGTTTTTCTCCGGGTTCTCCGGTTTCCTCCCGGTCCAAAAACATGCACGGTAGGTTGATTGGCACCTTGGAAAATTGTCCCTAGTGTATGAATGTGTGTGTGAATGTGTGTGTGTGTGTGTGTATGTGATGGGTTGGCATTCCATCCAGGGTGTATCCTGCCTTAATGCCCATAGACGCCTGAGATAGACACAGACTCCCCGTGACCAGAGTGGAAGATCGAATATAGCGATTGAAGTTGAAGATCAGATATATCACTCACATATATATATATATATATATATATATATAATATTATATATATATCTATATATATATATATATATATATATCTGTGAGTGATGCTTGCCGATGTCTAAACCGCATCTATCGGGCTGCGATGTAAACCTCCGGGTTGCCGATTGTATGTCTGTGCGACCCCCTTATAGCCTGGTCCGTTTAATATTTAGCATAATGACCTTCAAAATGCTAGCTCGTTTGGAGAGATGAGTGTTTAGACACAAGAAAAGGAAGGGGGCGGAGCCAATTTGATGACATCATCAAATTATCCAGCGTCCGAACTCCTGTCGATGTGCCGAGCGTTTAGACATGTCACATGACCCTGTGGCCGAGTTTCGCATTTTCGCAGATTTTTCACGGCAGTCATATGTTCACGACCGACTCCATCTCATTACCTACGAGTGGATATGTCAAATGTGCATGTCGGGCGAACAAAGGGCTTCGAACAGCGGAGTGTCAAATTTCCCCATTCATTCTCTATGGGGTCGGAATGTCACGCTATGATTTCCC
>JACRUU010000003.1:3229055-3234055 GCA_030449085.1 Kryptopterus vitreolus
TTATTATTATTATTATTATTATCTTAACAACCCGAGCATGAAGACGAAATATTCCTGTAAATGTTTTACATTTTCCGCACGGACGCTGTTAATTGCAGATGTGATCGATTTTGAGACTCAGTAACGTTAATGTTTAGTGATTAAACCTTATTTTCACTACAGTTTATTTTATTTTAAAAATGGGGGAAAATAATGGATGTGTCTTTAATAAATGTGTGTATTTATATATTGACTATCTGATATTCATTTATTTCTATTTTTAATGAAAGAAATTCACACTGCATTAATTGAACATTAATAAAAGTATCCATAGTATGTGCATATATATATATATATATATATATATATATATTTTTTTTTTTTTTTGTATTTTTTATAGTTATAAAAAATGTAGATATAAATAAATATGTAAATTAATATATAAATCAAATAAAATATTTGCTGAATTAAAAAAAAATAAATAAATAAAATAAATATAAAAATAAGAAAAAAAATATAATATATAGATATAGCTAGATAGATATAAATAGATTTAAATTCGCCAATTCCCCGAATGCATTAGCTCACAATGCCATATATTTTAAATATGCAGCATTTTTACATCTTCTCCAACATATTATTCTGCATAAATGTCATATTGGTAACGTGCATGTCAATTATTTTGTTAATAATAATAATAATAATAATAATAATAATAATAATAATAATAATGAGATTATATTTGATTTAAATAATTTAATATCATCTATTAAAACGTGCACTATTGCTTGGGATGAACAAACATATAAAATAAATCGATTGAGTGTGTCCTGCGTGTGTATAGGCCCCCGTGCTGATACAAAATAAATAAACAAACAAACAAACAAAAAACAGGGAGCGCATTTTGTGAATTAAATTCAGCCGGTATTTTCCAGCTCGCCCTTTTTTTTTTTTTTTTTTTAGATTCCCCTTTTTACCGAGAGTCAGGCTTTAAATAGCTCTCGCTTGGCGCCGGTTGTTCTGCGGCTCTGCCCCGTGCCAGGTTTGTCCTCAGCGTGTCGGGAGAAATAATGAATTAAGCAGCGCCGCTAATGTCCCTGAGCCCCGGCTGCACCTGGGGAGAGCGACGTGGGCCTGAACAAGGTCACATTTCACATTCATGGCATATTAAAGGAGGGAAACAAGCCAGCTTCTGCGTCTGCTGATGCCGCTGCTGGTGCTGGTGGTAGTGAAAAAAAAAACCCTCCACACCGGGGGCACTGGCATTTCTTTCTTTCTTTCTTTTTGGAGACAGCAGCCAGCTCCCAAATTCCATGCAAAGGTGAGCTGTTTGGGATTCCGTTTGGGATCACAAGGGGATTTGAAAGGTATGCCGACGAATTGAAGAAGTTAAAAGGGTTAAAGGCATCAAGGTTGTAGATAGGATTTGTGGAATTGAGGAGAATTAATGCCCTGTGTAGGAGAAACATTCGTAGACAGTATAAAGCTTATAAACACTTATAAACAGTATAGATACAAAGACGGATTTCCGGTTTAGAATCCGCTAGAATTCTGTGCGTCATTCCGATCACTTTATATTTATTTCTAACCATTTTTATTATTTATTATTTATTTATTTTTCATATTTATTAATATTTTGAAAAAATAAAAAAATAAATAAAAAAGGTTATAAAGGGGTATAAACGTGGGAGGTCCACCAGGTAACAGGTAAAAAGCAACGCCAAACTTCCACTAGAGGGCCCTTCGGCAAGGTTTCTTAACACTCATCCCAATAAACGAGGAAAGAAGTTTAATAAGCGTAATTCTTATCATTAGTGCCGTGTGCAAAAGTATCACTATTATAATCTCTCTCTCGCTTCGGTCAGATTTTCGGCGTGTAACTCGTCCCGTGGTTTTTGTCCGATCGTCACGAATCACACCTCATATCGTGCGTCCCGATGGTGTGAGGTGCGCTGTTACTTTTATAAGGAATCGCCCCGCGGAATTCCGAACCCGGGGCCAAAAAGCGGGAATTTTTTCCCATAGAAAATGAATGGGGTTGAAATTTCGTGCCTCACAGTTCGGGCCTGTGAGCGTCCGACATGCACATATGGCAAATCCACTCGTAGGGGGTCCGGAGTGGATCACGATCATATACCTCCCGAATCCCACACACGCTCGGAATTTTGGGAAATTTGGAATTTGATGTATCCACTCGTAGGTGAGATGGAGTCAATTACGATCATATGACTGTCGCATGGCATAACTGCAAACGTGAAAAGTCGGTGAAACTCAGACACAGGGTCATGTGACATGTCTAAACGCTCTGCACATCGACGGGAGTCGGACGCTGGAAAAATTGATGATGTCACATGCGCCACTGGCCCCGCCCCCTCACGAAAAAACGCCTAAAAACGCGCTTTTGGTGTCTAAACACTCGTCTCGTCTCGTCTCGTCTCATGGACCCAGGACCAACTCAAGACTGGTGGTACTAATACTACAATGGATCAGGAGCACATGTTTTTGTTTTTGAGTGTCCATCAGTGGACAATAATGGGACTGTAATGAATGGACATTTGGTGTTGACTCTGAGGATGAGGTTCTGTTTTGAGTCGGGTTCCTCTCAAGGTTTCTTCGGCCATTTCAGTGAGTCTTATCTTCACCATAGACTTACACCGGAAACCCAGAGAAATACCCCCTGAGGCATGGGTAGAACATGCAAACACCACACACACACACACACACACACACACACACACACACACACACACACACACACACACACACACATGACAGAGAACGTGCTAACTACTAAGCTCCCGTGACCCCCCTTCCCCCCTGGTGGATGGAATGTAGAATGCTCAAAAATAACACCTGTCATACTTATAGTGTGGGAGGTGTGTAGCTCAGTTAAGGTTAAGGCATTGAACCAGAATGTTGTTGGTTCAAATCCCACCATCAATCTGCCACCTAGTTTCTCTGGACATGAGTAGGGGGTGTGGCTCAGTGGCTCAGAGGCGGCGGGTTACAGATAGGAAGATCCGGCTCCGAGCCCCGGTATCGCCAATCTGGCGCCCTTTGGGTCCTTGAGCAAGACCCTTAAGACTCTGTTCCCTAGGGGGCGCCGTATCACCCCAAATACCAACAACAAGCTGGGATATGCAAAGAAAGAATTTCACTGTAATGTATATGTGACAAATAAAGTCTATTCTAATTCTTTTGTCACATGTTATAAATGTAAATAATGACCTATAACATGTTAGGAAATTCTAACGTGTACAGGTATGTGTTGTTGTTGTTGTTGTTGTTGTTGTTTTTTCTTCCGGATGAGAGGTTTGAGAGGGGGGCAGGAGAATGCCGTGGTGAAGTTCCATGTGGATGATTTAGTGGGCTTAGTTTTCACAAGCGTCGTCTCACCACTGACACGGAGCTGGTCAGGAGGCTTTCATTCATTCATTCATTCATTCATTCATTCATCTTCTAGCGCTTTATCCGATCTTCTCGGGTCACGGGGAGTCTGTGTCTATCTCAGGCGTCTATGGGCATTAAGGCAGGATACACCCTGGATGGAATGCCAACCCATCGCAGGACACACACACACACACACACACACATTCATACACTAGGGACAATTTTCCAAGGTGCCAATCAACCTACGGCGTGCATGTTTTTTGGACCGGGAGGAAACCGGAGAACCCGGAGAAAAAACCCCCCCCCTGAGGCACGGGGAGAACATGCACAAACTCCACACACACACACACACATGGCCGAGACGGGAATCGAACCCGGACCCTGGCGGTGTGAGGCGAACGTGCTAACCACTAAGCCACCGTGCCCCCAGGAGGCTTTCAGTGACCTTAAAAAGATAGCAAAGTGCTCCTGCCTCGAATCTAATCTAGAGCGCTTGTCCAGTAGATTGGATTATTTGAGACGCTGCGAGTGCGGCGCCAAGAAAACACACACAGAAGTAAACGATGAGGCATCGGATCATAAATGTGCATCAATTGTTATTCATGCATTCGGTCTGACGTGACGGCGAAACAACATATTCGCTTAGGAATAAATCCTATTGTCCTGCAGCCTACTCAGTACGGTCTGTGTAAATAAAATTTAAATTAATTAATTAATGAAAAAATAAATACAAATAATAATAATAAATAAATAATTAAAAAAAAAATAAATAAATAATTATTGTTATTATTACTGGGGGGCACGGTGGCGTTAGTGGTTTAGCACGCTTCGCCTCACACCGCCAGGATCCGGGTTCGATTCCCGGCTCGGTCATGTGTGTGTGGAGTTTGCATGTTCTCCCCGTGCCTCAGGGGGTTTTTTCTCCGGGTTCTCCGGTTTCCTCCCCCGGTCCAAAAACATGCATGATAGGTTGATTGGCACCTTTGGAAAATTGTCCCTAGTGTATGAATTGGTGTGTGAATGTGTGTGTTTATAAAGTGTGGGACGGCTTAATGTTGTCACCATTGGTGCAGATTCCTACGGCGCCGCTCGCAATGGGGAAACTTTACCACACCCACACACACACACACACACACACACACACACACACACACAAGGCAATGAATACACGCGATTGCTAATTACATTCTAACCTACGTTACATACACTGTTCACAAATCACAAACATCATCTATTTATCTATCTATCTATCTATCTATCTATCTATCTATCTATCTTTATCTATCTATCTATATAATAATATATATATGGATATGGGGCACAGTGGCGTAGTGGTTAGCCGTTCGCCTTACACCGCCAGGATCCGGTTCGATTCCCGGTCATGTTTGTGTGGAGTTTGCATGTTCTCCCCCGTGCCTCAGGGGGTTTTTCTCCGGGTTCTCCGGTTTCCTCCCCCGGTCCAAAAAAACATGCATGATAGGTTGATTGGCACCTTGGAAAATTGTCCCTAGTGTATGAATGTGTGTGTGAATGGTGTGTGGTGTGTGCCCTGCGATGGGTTGGAATCATCATCCATCCAGGGTGTATCCTGCCTTAATGCCCATAGACGCCTGAGATAGGCACAGACTCCC
>JACRUU010000003.1:3244055-3261555 GCA_030449085.1 Kryptopterus vitreolus
TGTCCGGAGTAAGGATGGATTAGTGAGAGTGAGAGCAGCGATTAAAGAGTGGTGGAGGTCGAGAAGGTGGAGGAGGTCTGATGAATGAGGAAAATGAGAGAAGGATAGGATTAGTAAGGATGGAGTGAGAGCAGCGATTAAAGAGTGGTGGAGGTCGAGAAGGTGGAGGAGGTCTGATGAATGAGGAAAATGAGAGAAGGATAGGATTAGTAAGGAGGTGAGTGAGAGCAGCGATTAAAGAGTGGTGGAGGTCGAGAAGGTGGAGGAGGTCTGATGAATGAGGAAAATGAGAGAAGGATATAGGAAGATGGAGTAGAGCAGTAAAAGAGTGGTGGAGGTGAGAGGTGAGAGGAGGTCTGATGAATGAGGAAAATGAGAGAAGGATAGGATTAGTAAGGATGGAGTGAGAGCGCGATTAAAGAGTGGTGGAGGTCGAGAAGGTGGAGGAGGTCTGATGAATGAGGAAAATGAGAGAAGGATAGGATTAGTAAGGATGGAGTGAGAGCAGCGATTAAAGAGTGGTGGAGGTCGAGAAGGTGGAGGAGGTCTGATGAATGAGGAAAATGAGAGAAGGATAGGATTAATAAGGATGGAGTGAGAGCAGCGATTAAGAGGACGGAGAGTGGGAAAGTCGCTTGGACCAGATGATACATGATGGAACATTTCCAAGAGAGGCGTTGTGGTGTCGTATAAGGAAGTCAGGCGTAGCAGAGGAGCATGGTGAGGGTGGTGGTGAGGTGAGGTGGAGGTTGGATTGCATCAAGGTTCACTTCTGAGCCCTTTCCTGTTTGGCATGGAGATCGACGTGCGAGGTCAGACAGTGGTCTCCATGGACTGTGATGTTTGCAGATCAGAACGGATGGGGGAAGGGGGGGGGGGCGAGGGAAGGAAGGCCAAGGAGGAGTGTGTTTTTTATTTATTTTTTTATTTATTTTTTATTTTTTAGTATCAGCATATCGCAAATGTGGAGGCGATGAAATTGGCAGGACGCCTTTCTGTGTGGGAAGATGACATTTTTTTTTTTTTTACTTGACCCCATCCGGCATGACAGTGGTCCTGGTGACAAAGGCGGCCCCGTGAAGCGATTCTTTGACGTGGGTTGGAGCGGAAGACCTCGTGCTATAGAGCTCCGACCCCATTGAACGTTGGGGGGGGGATGAATGGGATGAATTGGAATGCTGACTGCACTCCAGGCCTCCTCACCTCACCTGACGTTACTAACTGGCTGAATGGATCGCACCCAAATCTCCACAAGCACGCCCCCCCCCCAAAAAAACATCTAGTGGAACATCTTGAGTGGAGGAGTTTTTAATAGTAAAAGTGCCTTAAATGTGGAAACGGGACGTCCAAAAAGAACCCCATTCCAATCTTATGGTAATATCCAAATATTTGGAAAAGCCAATGGGACGGCTTGGACCGAGGTCTTGTCTCTCTTCGATGCGTGAGGGATGAGGTCGCGTCTCGGCGAAATAAAAATAGGTAAACACGTCTAGGTACGAGTGTAAGGAATGCGAGCGGTCCCCATAGACGACCACGCGTACAGAGAAGTTTATTATATATATATATATATATATGTATTTTCATTTTCAAGAGGGGTGCCAATATTTATGCACGGGATTATAAATACATTTCTGCACGAACCTCTATATAATAAGAAGCAACTGCAGTGCACTTGAGTCATGTAAAAAAAATAATTAAAAAAAAGAAATAAATACAAATAAAAAATGCAGACGTGGGAAAATAAATAAATAAATAAATAAATAAATGCAGCCAAGGTTTCCGGAGAGACGCAGGACATTTTCGAGTAAAAAAAAAAAAAAAAAAAAAAAAAAAAAAAAGTCCTTCATGAAGCGAGTGTGCAAACATCCTTCTGAAGCTGTAGGAGGCAAAAAAAAAAAAAACCTGTTGAAGTAGAAAAAAAAAAAATCTAAAGTTTAAAGCATAACCTTCACTCCACAGGGATCCGAAGTTTTGCGAGAGCGTTGATGAATTCGCTTCTGCTTAACTTTTTTTTTCTTTTTTTTTTTCCTGCAATTGACTGCTGCCATGGAGACAAGCGCGGCGACGAGACGAGGAATGCGAACGGCGGCATTATTATTAACGCTCCGTCGCGCAGCCTGTGAAGTGTCTTCCGGGCGAAAAAAAAAAAAAAAAACGCCATCTCCGTGACCTTCTGCTGGGTTCCCTGAGGTGCACCTGATCGTATGTAATACACACTTCCAGGGTTGACGTGGATCAGGACAGAACACAGAACTCATGCACTACTGTGAAGTGGTCACGAAAATAATCATGAAATTAACTCGTTTTAAAAAAAAGTCCAGGGATATATATATATATATATATATATATATATATATATATATATATATATATAATATTCATCTTCTAGCCCTTTATATCCGATCTTCCCTCGGGTCACGGGGAGCCTGTGCCTATCTCAGGCGTCTATGGGCATTAAGGCAAGGATACACCCTGGATGGAATGCCAACCCATCACAGGGCACACACACACACACACACACACACACATTCATACACTAGGGACAATTTTTCCAAGGTGCCAATCAACCTACCGTGCATGTTTTTGGACCGGGGGAGGAAACCGGAGAACCCGGAGAAAAAACCCCTTGAGGCACGGGGAGAACATGCACAAACTCCACACACACATGGTCCGAGACGGGAATCGAACCCGGACCCTGGCGGTGTGAGGCGAACGTGCTAACCACTACGCCACCGTGCCCCTTTTATATATATATATATATATATATATATATATATATATATATATATATATATTTATTACTAATGCAAATTGACTTTAACGGCACTAATGTTATTAAGGCGTGTTATAACGCAGTGTGCATTACTATGTGAGTGATCTGCTCCTTCACTCTACGTCGTGTTGTCGAACGAGCGAAACCCGAACAACAAAATAAAGAAGAAATAAATAAATAAACGTTCAGTGCATCCACTCACACTTCCTAAATTCCCCCCGATTACACCTACTATCTGCGCATTCACAACAGGTACGATCTCCTCACTATATTAGTGTATATTACCGTATGGAACCTTACGCAAGCGCATCGCATTCCCAAATCCGTATTACTGCAATAAAGCGCATTTTTACTGAACGCAATAAAGCGCTTCCGTATAACCTAAACACCGTATCACCAGTTTATATGGAAAAGCAACCGGAACACAATTCTTAAAGGAGCCACGTCCCATATTTTACACTTCAAACCAACACTAAACAAATAACATTGTAATTCATATTAAAAGAGAGGAATGTAGAGAGGAAAAAGAGAGTTACAGTATTAGAAACATGAAAAGTATTCATTTATGCTACATTGAAAACATGCGATTAATGTGCGATTAATCACGAGTTAACTCAGGGCGATCATGTGATTAATTGTGATTGATTGACATTAATTGAGATCATGTGATTAAAGAGTGAGGGAGGGAGGGAGGTGGGAGCTCAGTGGCTAAGGCATTGGGCATTGGGCACAGGTTCGAATCCCATCACCACCGTCACCACCACCAAGCTGCCACAAGTGGGCCCTTGAGCAAGGCCCTCGACCCTCCATTGCTCAGTTGTAAGTCGCTCAATGTAAATTGTTTAAAAGCCCTTAAATGTTTATTTGTTTGTAAATATATATATATAGCTTCGGGACAATATATATTAAATTAATTGTGATTTACAGAATTTACAGAAGAGTGTATTTATAACGCTGGAGCAAGAAGAACTCTACAGTGTGATAAAAGAAGCTGCCGCAGAGGTACAATTTTCTTTCTAAGGGGAACAAAGATTATAATGGTACATTTAATGGTGCACAGAAAGTTCTTTTATGGACTTTTATGTACCTTTAAAATAAGTTATAAAGGTCCTGACTAGACCCTTCAGTGTAGCACCTCAGTGACAGCTTGTACATTATAAACATTGTAGTTCCTTTCTTTCTGAGAGGGTAAACAATGTCGGCCTTTTTAAGATATAAGATTAAGACCTTCATTTTTAAGGGCGTTTGATGGTAAATATGACGTGTTTAAGGATGGATGTGGTAGAGATTGAAGTGTTGAAGGTTGAAAATGATAGATATTAAGATATTTAAGATATATTTAAGTAATAATATGATAGATATCGAGATATTTAGATATTTGTTTAAGAGTAATTATGATAGATATTAAGATATTTAAGAGTAATTATGATAGATATTAAGATATTTAAGAGTAATTATGATAGATATTAAGATATTTAAGAGTAATTATGATAGATATTGAGGTGTTTAAGAGTAATTATGATAGATATTAAGATATTTAAGAGTAATTATGATAGATATTAAGATATTTAAGAGTAATTATGATAGATATTGAGGTATTTAAGAGTAATTATGATAGATATTAAGATATTTAAGAGTAATTATGATAGATATTGAGGTATTTAAGAGTAATTATGATAGATATTAAGATATTTAAGAGTAATTATGATAGATATTAAGATGTTTAAGAGTAATTATGATAGATATTAAGATATTTAAGAGTAATTATGATAGATATTAAGATATTTAAGAGTAATTATGATAGATATAAGAGTAATTATGATATATATCAAGATATTTAAGAGTAAATATGATTGATATTGAGATATTGTATTTAAGAGTAATTATGATAGATATTAAGATATTTAGAGTAATTATGATAGATTTAAGATATTTAAGAGTAATTATGATAGATATTAAGAGTAATTATGATAGATATTAAGATATTTAAGAGTAATTATGATAGATATTAAGATATTTAAGAGTAATTATGATAGATATTAAGATATTTAAGAGTAATTATGATAGATATTGAGATATTTAAGAGTAATTATGATAGATATCGAGATATTTAAGAGTAATTATGATAGATATCGAGATATTTAAGAGTAATTATGATAGATATTAAGATGTTTAAGAGTAATTATGATAGATATTAAGATATTTAAGAGTAATTATGATAGATATCGAGATATTTAAGAGTAAAGAGTTATGATAGATATTGAGGTATTTAAGATATCGTAATTATGATAGATATTATGATAGATATTAAGATGTTTAAGAGTAATTATGATTGATATTGAGGTGTTTAAGAGTAATTATGATAGATATCGAGATATTTAAGAGTAATTATGATAGATATTGAGGTATTTAAGAGTAATTATGCGGTCTTAAGAGGTGTTTAAGATAAATTTATGATAGATTTAAGATGTTTAAGAGTAATTATGATTGATATTGAGGTGTTTAAGAGTAATTATGATAGATATTAAGATGTTTAAGATATTAAGTAATTATGATTGATATTGAGGTGTTTAAGAGTAATTATGATAGATATTGAGGTGTTTAAGAGTAATTATGATAGATATTGAGATATTTAAGAGTAATTATGATAGATATTAAGATATTTAAGAGTAATTATGATAGATATTGAGGTATTGTTTAAGAGTAATTATGATAGATATCGAGGCGTTTAAGATATTTAAGAGTAAAGAGTTTATGATTGATATTGAGGTATTTAAGAGTATTTAAGAGTAATATGATAGATATTAAGATGTTTAAGAGTAATTATGATAGATATTGAGGCGAGATATTTAAGAGTAATTATGATAGATATTAAGATATTTAAGAGTAATTATGATAGATATTGAAGATGTTTAAGAGTAATTATGATAGATATTAAGATGTTTAAGAGTAATTATGATAGATATCGAAGATATTTAAGAGTAATTATGATAGATATTGAGGTGTTTAAGAGTAATTATGATAGATATTGAGATATTAAGAGTATTATGTAGATATAGATAATTATGAGTAATTATGATAGATATTAAGAAGATAATAGTAATTATGATAGATATTGAGGCGTATTAAGAGTAATATATATATATAGATATATATATATATATATATATATATATAGTATATATAGTAAGTGTAATTATGATAGTACACTGTGTGTGTATATAATATATACACAGTATCTCTCTCTCTCTCTCTCTCTCTCTCTCTCTTCTCTCTCTCTCTCTCTCTCTCTCTCTCTCTCTCTCTCTCTCTATATATCTATATATATATATATATATATATATATATATATATATATATATATATATATATATATAAGTTTATATGCGTTTAATGGAGATTATATTGGACACTATGAGGGTGAATATTTGAGATCTACGATATGAATCACCTACAGTTTGTTTTTATTTGTATAGCATTTTAACAATGGACTTTGTCTTAAAGCAGCTTTACACAAATAATGCAGTATAAATAAATAAATAAAAACTGTTCTTTATAAATGTTAGCAAGCGGGTGGTGACGGGGGTGAAGGAGGTGGGGGTGACCCCTGAATGTGTGTTTATTACAGATAAACCATGTGGAGGTGATCAAATATACACACGTATGCTCAAATAACCTAACCAGCCAGAACATTATCACATATTTGGATGTGCTATTTGATTTTGGATGTAATTAACAATGTACAAAAAAAATGGGACTGTTGTTGTTGTTGTTGTTGTTGTTGTTGTTGGTGCCATAATCTCATTTGCAATCTGCATGTTTTTCTTATATTCCTTCTATTTAACAGTTTATAATTTTATCTAAAAAACTGTAATTTAATGTAATTTAATGTAATTTAATGTAATTTAATTTAAATGATCCACAACAATTACATAAAAAATACTCTTTCATTCTGTTATTTAAAAACTTTTTATTCTTTTATTCATCATCCCTTGTTCCATTGTCACTGGCTATTTTCCTTTTACCATCCCCACATATGCATTTTATTTTTATTTATTTGTTTCTTTTTTATCATTGCATCACACGTTTTTATTCTAATGCCACACAGTGTGTATTTTTTTTCCCTTTATATCCAATAAACATCCAAATAATATTGTTTCACAAATAATTGTATTTTCCTCCGATGGCCTGAGGTGTTTAATACAGTGTACCTAATAAACAGACAGCACGGTGTATATGGGTGTTTATGTGTTAAATTAGGATTTGGTGCGTGGCGACGCATGGCTAGTTTAAAAGCGGCGTGAGCAAAGTGGGAATAGTAATGTCCAATTTGTACATTATTATACGCAGTTCTCAACATTAATATCATGGAAATGGAATTACTGTAAATCTCTGTGTTTTTTCCCTGTTTTTGTTTTTGTTTTGTTTTTTTTTTTTTTTTTTTTTTGCCCTGAAGGCTTTAATTTGCGTACAGTGTGGTGACCAGACTGTACTTCTGTCTCAGTTATAACAGGGAGATATTATCTTCTGATTCCTTCCCGGAGCGGATCGGTGATCCAGAGAAGATGAAATAGATACAGACAGTGTTTAAGAAATAGCACGAGTGAGGTAATCTGAAATAAAAATACTTCTCAGTGAGTAATGACTGCCATGAATGAATAATGCATCATCAATATAGATTAAAAAAAATAAATAAATAAATAATAATAATAATAAAAAAAACATCTATCAAGCTCGTCAAAATAATAAATGAAAGGTTCCTGCACTGGGAATAAAGAAGCAGGGAAATAACATTTTATTTATTTATGCATTTCTTTCTTTCTTTCTTTTCTTCTTCTTTCTTTCTTTTCTTTCCTTTTTCTTTTTTCCTTTCCTTTTCTTTCTTTCTGTTTCTTTCTTTCTTTCTTTCTTGTAATAATAGCAGTGATGGCCGTAGCATTGTAGCATCATAATAAATAAATAAATAAAATAACAATCTAATTGGCTTAACAATTGTTACATTTATTTGTGTTTTTTATTTTTTTTTTAAAAAAAAACATGAAAAAAAAAGGAATTTATATTTTTTTGTAAAAGAATTCGAAAATTACGACTTTATTGATCTGGTGAAGGAAATTATTGTATTATTGCACAAACAATAGTAAAGCAGAATGTAATGAAATAATAGTAACTTAAAAATAAATACTTTAAAAAATTATATATATAATATATATATATATATATATATATATATATATATATATATATATATATATTTATATATATATATAATATATATATATATATATATATATATATATATATATATATATATATATATATATATATATATATATATATATATATTGAAGGGAGGTGGTAGCCCAGTGGTTAAGGTGTTGGACTCAGGACCAGAAGATCATGGGTTCAAACCCCACACAACCATACAACCATCAAGTTTCAAGTTTGCCACTAGTGGGGCCCTTGAGCAAGGCCCTTAACCCTCAATTGCTCAGTTGTAAGTCGCTCTGGATAAGGGCGTCTGCCAAATGCTGAAAAATGTAAATGTGTGTATATATATATATATATATATATATATATATATATATATATATATATATATATATATATATATATATATATATATATATGTTTGCAGATGATGCTTTATAAATTTTTTTTTATTAATGAAAATGATAATAATAATAATAACAATAATAATAATAATAATAATAATAATAATAATAATAATAATAATAATAATAATAATGTTTTTACTCGGAGTGTGTAAGTCAGGGACGGAGAACGGAGCATCAGCAAACATTTACATCATTTGTCAGATTTTTCCAAGCAACCCAGTGCGAGTCTTCAGCGTCACCCGGGCAGACGCTTATGTACCTGGTCTGATAAGTGAAGACCTGACTGACGGGGAAGAAGAGTAATTTTGAAAGAAAGTCACGGGGAAAAAAAAATATATAACGTTTATAAAAAAAAAGAAAGAGAAAGCAGCACGCTGAAATGTCAGTCATGGATCCTCGGTTTCATCTGAACTCAATATGAGTGATGATGGAGGGAGAACAAACGAATCTGAAGTACAAACAAAACCTGCGAGTAAAAGGGCAACCGATACAGATAAATATATATTTACACTTTACATTTGGAGCTTTTATCCGAAGCAACGTACAAAAGTGCAACAAACAATTTATCGGGGAATAAATCACCATAAAACAGGAAATTTAAGCACAAGATCAGGAGTTGTTTATTTGTTGTTTTGGACGCTGAGATGAACAGACATAAAAGAGTCTTTTTTCTGTTTAACTTTTTCAGTCGGTTTTCTTTTTTCTTTTATTCTTTATACAGTTTTATACTCCTTTTATATACTTTTATATTTTTATATTATATATTTTATTTCCACACTGTGGAATGAATAAAGCTTATTTTGATGTGTATTTACCTCTTACACTGATGATGGAACCAGTTGAGCAGTGCTGGAAGATCTGAGGCAGTGTAATAGTGCAGTGTAGCAGTGCAATGTAATAGTGCAGTGTAATAGTGCAGTGTAGTAGTGCAGTGTAGTAGTGCAGTGTAATAGTGCAGTGTAATAGTGCAGTGTAGTAGTGCAGTGTAATAGTGCAGTGTAATAGTGCAGTGTAATAGTAGTGTAATAGTGCAGTGTATGTGCAGTGTAGTGTAGTGTAGCAGTGCAGTGTAATAGTGCAGTGTAGTACTGCAGTGTAGTAGTGCAGTGTAGTAGTGCAGTGTAATAGTGCAGTGTAATAGTGCAGTGTAATAGTGCAGTGTAATAGAGCAGTGTAGTAGTGCAGTGTAATAGTGCAGTGTAGTAGTGTAGTGTAATAGTGCAGTGTAATAGTGCAGTGTAGTAGCGCAGTGTAGTAGTGCAGTGTAATGCAGTGTAGTAGTGCAGTGTAGTAGCGCAGTGTAGTAGTGCAATGTAATAGTACAGTGTAGTAGTACAGTGTAGTAGTGCAGTGTATTAGTGCAGTGTAATAGTGCAGTGTAGTAGTGCAGTGTAGTAGTGCAGTGTAGTAGTGCAGTGTAGTAGTGCAGTGTAATAGTGCAGTGTAATAGTGCAGTGTAGTAGTGCAGTAGTGCAGTGTAGTATAGTGCAGTGTAGTATAGTGTGGTGTAGTGTAGTGTAGCAGTGTAATAGTGCAGTGTAATAGTGCAGTGTAGTACTGCAGTGTAGTAGCAGTGTAGTAGCAGTGTAGTAGTGCAGTGTAATAGTGCAGTGTAATAGAGAAGTGTAGTAGTGCAGTGTAGTACTGCAGTGTAGTAGCGTGTAGTGCAGTGTAGTAGTGCAGTGTAATAGTGCAGTGTAATAGTGCAGTGTAATAGAGAAGTGTAGTAGTGCAGTGTAATAGTGCAGTGCAGTAGTACAATGTGGTGTAGTGTAGTGTAGTGTATTGCAGTGCAGTGTAATAGTGCAGTGTAGTACTGCAGTGTAGTACTGCAGTGTAGTAGCGCAGTGTAGTAGTGCAGTGTAGTAGTGTAGTGTAGTAGCAGTGTAGTAGCAGTGTAGTGTAGTGCAGTGTAGTAGTGCAGTGTAATTAGTGCAGTGTAGTAGTGCAGTGCAGTAGTAATAGTGCAGTGTAGTGTAGTGTAGTAGTGCAGTGTAATAGTAGTGCAGTGTAGTAGTGCAGTGTAGTAGTGCAGTGTAGTAGTGCAGTGTAGTAGTGCAGTGTAGTAGTGCAGTGTAATAGTGCAGTGTAGTAGTGTAGTAGCAGTGTAGTAGTGCAGTGTAGTTAGTGCAGTGTAGTAGTGCAGTGTAGTAGTGCAGTGTATTAGTGCAGTGTAGTAGTGCAGTGTAGTAGTGCAGTGTATTAGTAATAGCAGTGTAGTAGTGCAGTGTAGTAGTGCAGTGTATTAGTGCAGTGTAGTAGTGCAGTGTAGTATAGTGCAGTGTAGTATGTGCAGTGTAGTGTAGTGTAGCAGTGTAGTAGTGCAGTGTAGTAGTGCAGTGTATTAGTGCAGTGTAGTAGCGCAGTGTAGTAGTGCAGTGTAGTAGTGCAGTGTAATAGTGCAGTGCAGTGTAGTAGTGCAGTGTAATAGTGCAGTGTAGTAGTGTAGTAGTGCAATGTAATAGTACAGTGTAGTAGTACAGTGTAGTAGTGCAGTGTATTAGTGCAGTGTAATAGTGCAGTGTAGTAGTGCAGTGTAGTAGTGCAGTAGTAGTGCAGTGTATGTAGTGTATAGTGCAGTTTAATATTGCAGTGTAATAGTGCAGTGTAGCAGTGCAGTGTAGTGTAATAGTGCAGTGTAATAGTGCAGTGTAGTAGTGCAGTGTAGTAGTGCAGTGTAGTAGTGCAGTGTAGCAGTGTAGTAGTGTAGTAGTGCAGTGTAATAGTGCAGTGTAGATAGTGCAGTGTAGTAGTGCAGTGTAGTAGTGCAGTGTATTAGTGCAGTGTAATAGTGCAGTGTAGTAGTGCAGTGTAATAGTGCAGTTTAATATTGCAGTGTAATAGTGCAGTGTAGCAGTGCAGTGCAGTGTAGTAGCAGTGTAGTGTAATAGTGCAGTGTAATAGTGCAGTGTAATAGTGCAGTGTAGTAGTGCAGTGTAGTAGTGCAGTGTAGTATAGTGCAGTGTAATAGTGTAGTGTAGTGCAGTGTAGTAGTGCAGTGTAATAGTGCAGTGTAGCAGTGTAATGTGCAGTAGTAGTGCAGTGTATGTGGTGTAGTGTAGTGTAGCAGTGCAGTGTAATAGTGCAGTGTAGTACTGCAGTGTAGTACTGCAGTGTAGTAGCAGTGTAGTAGTGCAATGTGCAATGTGTAGTGTAGTAGTGTAGTAGTGCAGTGTAGTAGTGCAGTGTAGTTGTAGTGCAGTGTAGTAGTGCAGTGTAATAGTGCAGTGCAGTGTAGTAGTGCAGTGTGCAGTAGTGCAGTGTAATAGTGCAGTGTGATGTTGCAGTGTGGTAGTGCAGTGTGTTGGTGCAGTGTAGTGGTGCAGTGTGTTGGTGCAGTGCAGTAGTAGTAGTGTAGTGTGTTGGTGCAGTGTAATAGTGCAGTGTGATGTTGCAGTGTGGTAGTGCAGTGTGTTGGTGCCGTGTAGTGGTGCAGTGTGTTGGTGCAGTGCAGTAGTAGTAGTGTAGTGTGTTGGTGCAGTGTAATAGTAGTGCAGTGTGATGTTGCAGTGTGATGTTGCAGTGTGGTAGTGTTGTGTAGTAGTACAGTGTGATGTTGCAGTGTGTTGGTGCAGTGTAGAAGTGTTGTGTAGTAGTACAGTGTGTTGGTGCAGTGTAGTAGTGTTGTGTAGTAGTAGAGTGTGTTGGTGCAGTGTAGTGGTGCAGTGTGATTTTGCAGTGTGTTGGTGCAGTGTAGTAGTGTTGTGTAGTAGTACAGTGTGATGTTGCGTTGGTGCAGTGTAGTAGTGTTGTGTAGTAGTACAGTGCGTTGGTGCAGTGTAGTAGTGTTGTGTAGTAGTACAGTTGTGCAGTAGTAGTGTTGTGTAGTAGTACAGTGTGATGTTGCAGTGTTGTGTAGTAGTACAGTGTGATGTTGCAGTGTGATGTTGCAGTGTTTGGTGCAGTGTGGTAGTGCAGTGTAGTAGTGTTGTGTAGTAGTACAGTGTGTTGGTGCAGTGTAGTAGTAGTAGTGGTGCAGTGTGATGTTGCAGTGTGATGTTGCAGTGTTTGGTGCAGTGTGGTAGTGTGAATCTGATCAGTGTGATTGGTGCCCTGTACAGTGTGATGTTGCAGTGTGATATGCAATCACAGTGAATCTGATCAGTGTGATGTTGCAGTGTGATGTTGCCTGTAATTGATCACAGTAAATCTGATCAGTGTGATGTTGCAGTGTGGTAGTGTGTAGTAGTGATTTAGACAGTAGTGTTGGTCTGTACAGTTTGTGCTGATCACAGTGAATCTGATCACCCTGTACCTGATCACAGTGAATCTGATCACCCTGTCCCTGATCACAGTGAATCTGATCACCCTGTACCCGATCACAGTGAATCTGATCACCCTGTCCCTGATCACAGTGAATCTGATCACCCTGTACCTGATCACAGTGAATCTGATCACCCTGTACCCTGATCACAGTGAATCTGATCACCCTGTACCCAATCACAGTGAATCTGATCACCCTGTCCCTGATCACAGTGAATATGATCACCCTGTACCCAATCACAGTGAATCTGATCACCCTGTACCCGATCACAGTGAATCTGATCACCCTGTACCTGATCACAGTGAATCTGATCACCCTGTACCTGATCACAGTGAATCTGATCACCCTGTAATTGATCACAGTAAATCTGATCACCCTGTACCTGATCACAGTGAATCTGATCACCCTGTACCTAATCACAGTGAATCTGATCACCCTGTCCCTGATCACAGTGAATCTGATCACCATGTCCCTGATCACAGTGAATCTGATCACCCTGTTCCCTGATCACAGTGAATCTGATCACCCTGTACCTGATCACAGTGAATCTGATCACCCTGTACCTGATCACAGTGAATCTGATCACCCTGTACCTGATCAATCACACCCTGTGAATCTGATCACCCTGTACCTGATCACAGTGAATCTGATCACCCTGTACCTGATCACAGTGAATCTGATCACCCTGTACCCGATCACAGTGAATCTGATCACCCTATAATTCATCACAGTAAATCTGATCACCCTGTACCTGATCACAGTGGATCTGATCACCCTGTACCCGATCACAGTGAATCTGATCACCCTGTCCCTGATCACAGTGGATCTAATCACCCTGTACCTGATCACAGTGAATCTGATCACCCTGTACCTGATCACAGTGAATCTGATCACGCTGTACCCGATCACAGTGAATCTGATCACCCTGTAATTGATCACAGTAAATCTGATCACCCTGTACCTGATCACAGTGGAATCTGATCACCCTGTACCCGATCACAGTGAATCTGATCACCCTATAATTCATCACAGTAAATCTGATCACCCTGTACCTGATCACAGTGAATATGATCACCCTGTACCCAATCACAGTGAATCTGATCACCCTGTACCTGATCACAGTGAATCTGATCACCCTGTAAATTGATCACAGTAAATCTGATCACCCTGTACCTGATCACAGTGAATCTGATCACCCTGTACCTGATCACAGTGAATCTGATCACCCTGTACATAGTGAATCTGATCACAGTGAATCTGATCACCCTGTACCCGATCACAGTGAATCTGATCACCCTGTAATTGATCACAGTAAATCTGATCACCCTGTACCTGATCACAGTGAATATGATCACCCTGTACCCAATCACAGTGAATCTGATCACCCTGTAATTGATCACAGTAAATCTGATCACCCTGTACCTGATCACAGTGAATATGATCACCCTGTACCTGATCACAGTGGATCTGATCACCCTGTACCCGATCACAGTGAATCTGATCACCCTGTACCTGATCACAGTGAATCTGATCACCCTGTACCTGATCACAGTGAATCTGATCACCCTGTAATTGATCACAGTAAATCTGATCACCCTGTACCTGATCACAGTGAATCTGATCACCCTGTTCCTGATCATAGTCACGAATCTGATTACCCTGTACCTGATCACAGTGAATCTGATCACCCTGTAATCCTGATCACAGTGAATCTGATCACCCTGTCCCTGATCACAGTGAATCTGATCACCCTGTTCCTGATCATAGTGAATCTGATTACCCTGTACCTGATCACAGTGAATCTGATCACCCTGTAATTGATCACAGTAAATCTGATCACCCTGTACCTGATCACAGTGAATATGATCACCCTGTACCCAATCACAGTGAATCTGATCACCCTGTACCTGATCACAGTGGATCTGATCTTATCACCCTGTACCTGATCACAGTGAATATGATCACCCTGTACCTGATCACAGTGAATCTGATCACCCTGTTCCTGATCATAGTGAATCTGATTACCCTGTACCTGATCACAGTGAATCTGATCACCCTGTACCTGATCACAGTGAATCTGATCACCCTGTACCCTGATCACAGTGAATCTGATCACCCTGTACCTGACCCGATCACAGTGAATCTGATCACCCTGTACCTGATCACAGTGAATCTGATCACCCTGTACCTGATCACAGTGAATATGATCACCCTGTACCCAATCACAGTGAATCTGATCACCCTGTAATTGATCACAGTAAATCTGATCACCCTGTACCTGATCACAGTGAATATGATCACCCTGTACCCAATCACAGTGAATCTGATCACCCTGTAATTGATCACAGTAAATCTGATCACCCTGTACCTGATCACAGTGAATCTGATCACCCTGTACCTGATCACAGTGAATCTGATCACCCTGTAATTGATCACAGTAAATCTGATCACCCTGTACCTGATCACAGTGAATCTGATCACCCTGTACCTGATCACATCACAGTGAATCTGATCACCCTGTTCCTGATCATAGTGAATCTGATTACCCTGTACCTGTGAATCTGATCACCCTGTACCTGATCACAGTGAATCTGATCACCCTGTACCCAATCACAGTGAATCTGATCACCCTGTTCCTGATCATAGTGAATCTGATTACCCTGTACCTGATCACAGTGAATCTGATCACCCTGTACCTGATCACAGTGAATCTGATCACCCTGTACCCAATCACAGTGAATCTGATCACCCTGTACCTGATCACAGTGGATCTTATCACCCTGTACCTGATCACAGTGAATATGATCACCCTGTACCTGATCACAGTGAATCTGATCACCCTGTTCCTGATCATAGTGAATCTGATCACCCTGTACCTGATCACAGTGAATCTGATCACCCTGTATCCTGATCACAGTGAATCTGATCACCCTGTACCTGATCACAGTGAATCTGATCACCCTGTACCTGATCACAGTGATCTGATCACTGTACCTGATCACATCTCACAGTGAATCTGATCACCCTGTACCTGATCACAGTGGATCTGATCACCCTGTACCCGATCACAGTGAATCTGATCACCCTGTACCCTGATCACAGTGAATCTGATCACCCTGTACCTGATCACAGTGAATCTGATCACCCTGTACCTGATCACAGTGAATCTGATCACGCTGTACCCGATCACAGTGAATCTGATCACCCTATAATTGATCACAGTAAATCTGATCACCCTGTACCTGATCACAGTGGATCTGATCACCCTGTACCCGATCACAGTGAATCTGATCACCCTGTAATTTTTCCTGATCACAGTAAATCTGATCACCCTGTACCTGATCACAGTGAATATGATCACCCTGTACCCAATCACAGTGAATCTGATCACCCTGTACCTGATCACAGTGAATCTGATCACCCTGTACCTGATCACAGTGAATCTGATCACCCTATAATTGATCACAGTAAATCCTGTACCTGATCACAGTGGATCTGATCACCCTGTACCCGATCACAGTGAATCTGATCACCCTGTACCTGATCACAGTGAATCTGATCACCCTGTAATCACAGATCTGATCACAGTAAATCTGATCACCCTGTACCTGATCACAGTGAATCTGATCACCCTGTACCCAATCACAGTGAATCTGATCACCCTGTAATTGATCACAGTAAATCTGATCACCCTGTACCTGATCACAGTGAATCTGATCACCCTGTACCTGATCACAGTGAATCTGATCACCCTGTTCCTGATCACAGTGAATCTGATCACCCTATAATTCATCACAGTAAATCTGATCACCCTGTACCTGATCACAGTGGATCTGATCACCCTGTACCCGATCACAGTGAATCTGATCACCCTGTACCTGATCACAGTGAATCTGATCACCCTGTACCTGATCACAGTGAATCTGATCACCCTGTAATCCTGATCACAGTGAAATCTGATCACCCTGTACCTGATCACAGTGAATCTGATCACCCTGTTCCTGATCACAGTGAATCTGATCACCCTGTACCTGATCACAGTGAATCTGATCACCCTGTACCTGATCACAGTGAATCTGATCACCCTGTCCCTGATCACAGTGAATCTGATCACCCTGTTCCCTGATCACAGTGAATCTGATCACCCTGTACCTGATCACAGTGAATCTGATCACCCTGTACCTGATCACAGTGAATCTGATCACCCTGTACCCGATCACAGTGAATCTGATCACCCTGTATCTATCACAGAGAATCTGATCACCCTGTACCTGATCACAGTGAATATGATCACCCTGTACCCAATCACAGTGAATCTGATCACCCTGTAATCCTGATCACAGTGAAATCTGATCACCCTGTACCTGATCACAGTGAATCTGATCACCCTGTACCCGATCACAGTGAATCTGATCACCCTGTCCCTGATCACAGTGAATCTGATCACCCTGTATCTAATCACAGAGAATCTGATCACCCTGTACCTGATCACAGTGAATCTTATCACCCTGTACCCAATCACAGTGAATCTGATCACCCTGTACCTGATCACAGTGAATCTGATCACCCTGTACCTGATCACAGTGAATCTGATCACCCTGTACCTGATCACAGTGAATCTGATCACCCTGTCCCTGATCACAGTGAATCTGATCACCCTGTACCTGATCACAGTGAATCTGATCACCCTGTACCTGATCACAGTGAATCTGATCACCCTGTACCTGATCACAGTGAATCTGATCACCCTGTACCCTCCTGATCACAGTGAATAGTGGATCTGATCACCCTGTACCCTGATCACAGTGAATCTGATCACCCGGTACCTGATCACAGTGAATCTGATCA
>JACRUU010000003.1:3266555-3279055 GCA_030449085.1 Kryptopterus vitreolus
CATTTTGGGATGAAGAATCGGCGAAAACGCTTCCCTGTAAATCCGCCCGTGTGTGGATTTTATACACTCGATTATAGAAACATTCCTTGTACGACTGTTTTTAAGGTCAGAGTAAATAAATAAATAGTTTCTACACTCACCTGCAGGATTCCTCATTCCAAAAAAATGCCCTTTTTTTATTCCTTTCCCGCTGCGTCATGACTTCAGGCTTCAGGATTATATTATTTAACCCAGTTTTTAACTGATACTTGAAGCTACAACTATAATCCAGACAATTCATTCATTCATTCATTCATTCATTCTATCTTCTACCGCTTTCTTCCCTCGGGTCACGGGGAGCCTGTGTCTATCTCAGGTGTCTCAGTGGGTATATTAAAGTTTAAGCAACAACAAGGAAAAAAAAAAGAAAGAAAAGAAAAGAAGGGACAGAACGCCACACTCTTATTGTTGAATCCGGTCATAAAGTCCTGCCATACAGTCGGGTCAATAATGAATTAAAGTTAATTAATGGGAGGCGGGAACTCAGTGGTTAAAGCTCGGGAGTTATTGATCGGTAAAGTGGAAGGTTTTAGACGTCGTGTCACCACATTTGGGCCCTTGAGAAAGGCCCCTAACTAACCCTCTGTACTCCAGGGATAATATGTGTTTTTCAGACATTTTACTGCATTTTTATACTGATATGTTACATTTGCAAACCAGGATCGTTATTCTAGTCGATCTGTTTAGTGATGATTTTAGTTTGCCCCTGTTTATATATATATATATATATATATATACTCACACCTACAGGGTCCGGGTTCGATTCCCGTCTCGCCCGAGTGTGTGTGGAGTTTGTGCATGTTCTCCCCGTGTCTCAGGGGGTTTTTCTCCGGGTTCTCCGGTTTCCCCCCCCGGTCCAAAAACATGCACGGTATGGGCATTAAGGCAGGATACACCCTGGATGGAATGCCAACCCATCGCAGGGCACACACACACACACACACACCACATTTCATACACTAGGGACAATTTTTCCGGGGAGGAAACCGGAGAAACCCGGAGAAAAACCCCCTGAGGCACAGGGGAGAACATGCAAACTCCACACACACACACATGGCCGAGACGGGAATCGAACCCGGACCCTGGCGGTGTGAGGCGAAACGTGCTAACCACTAAACCACCGTGCCCTAATCCAGACAATGTGACATTTAAAGGCATGACTTATGGGATAAACACACCTGGATTCCAGACCCAACCTGAGGTCTCTTACCTTCTACACACACACACACACACACACACACACACACACACACACACACTCAGCACTAGGCATCATTAAATACAACAAAATACCAACAAATCAATATTTATACATTCGAGAAAATATTCCCCGTCTTTGTGCATCTTCTCCAGCCGTCTAGCTGTTTTTTTTTTCCTCCCCTCCTTCAGAATTAATGAGAATGTCCTTTGTCAGTTTTTTTCAATAACTTAACATATTAAAATAAAAAAAAAAAGAAAAGAAAAAAAAGAAAAAGGGATGCTTTATTTGGAGGAGAAGCGATATTACTCATTTTAAATATTTTGACATATTATTCCACGGCTGCTGGCACTCGTCCCGTCTCTTCTGTTCCGCCGCAGAGGAGATCTTTTTCTTTAAATCAGTGACATTCAATTCATATTTATTATAATATGCCAAAAAATGCCAGCCATCTATCTCTCTATCTATCTATCTATCTATCTATCTATCTATCTATCTATCTATCTATCTATCTATCTATCATCTATCTCTATCTATCTATCTATCTATCTATCTATCTATCTAGCTAAATATATAGCTAGAGGATAAATTGAAAAAATTAATGTGTACTTGTATTATTAATTATTATTATTATTATTATATTATTATTTATTAAGAATAATATTCTAAAACAATATTTATTATTATTATTATTATTATGATTTATTTTATTATTATCATATATTGTTTTTACATCCATTTACAGTTTTAAATAATATAATAATAATAATAATAATAAGAAGAAGAAGAAGAAGAAGAAGAAGAAGAAGAAGAGGTTATTAGTTATTAGAGTTATTAGTTTATTTTATATTATTATTAAAAACTTATTATTATTATTATTATTATTATCATGTATGTTTTTTTACATCCCATTTACAGTTTTTAATAATAATATAATAATAAGAATAAGAAGAAGAAGAAGAAGAAGAAGAAGAAGAAGAGAAAAAAAAAACCGTTATTAGTTATTAGAGTTATTATTATTATTATTATTAATTAAAATTATTATTATTCTTATTATTATTGTTATATTATGTTATATCAATTATTATAATTTTATTTAATGTTATTTTATTTTATTGTATTTTAATTCATTCATTCATTTAAACGACTGAAATTGAATTTTAAAGGCCTGCAATCGAAAACTGGCAAACTAAACAAACTCAGCTTTTAATCTCCATATTTTATCTTCAGTGCCGTTATAATAATTGAGGTCACTGTAAGAAGAAGGGAAAGAGATTCCGGAGGAAGAAAAGGACGAGTGGGTTTTAAAGCAGGTGGCATAGATCTCACACATCCGTACATAGGGAGTTTAAATTGTCCTTCCTCTGTGTGTTGTGTGTGTGTGTGTGTGTGTGTGTGTGTGTGTGTGTGTGTGTGTGTGTGTGTGTGCTGTGTGTGTGTGTGTTCTTCCACACCCAAATATCTTGCATGTCTTTAAAACATCCCTAAGGATATTATAGTTAAACTCTTGTGTCAGATATACTGAGTAATATAATAAATATAATAAAGTCAAATAAAACGAATCATTTAAAAAATAAAATAGCAAAAACACTGACAGGTCTATGAAGATCTGCCTTACAGCCCCATGCCGAACTGCCTTACAGCCCCATGCCGAACTGCCTTACAGTTTCATGTAGATCTGCCTTACATCTACATCCAGAACTGCCTTACAGCCCCATGTACATCTGCCTTACAGCCCCATGTACATCTGCCTTACAGCCCCATGTACTGCTGCCTTATGAAAGATCTGCCTTACAGCTTCATCCAGATATGCCTTACAGCCCCATGAAGATCTGCCTTACAGCTTCATGTAGATCTGCCTTACATCTACATCCAGAACTGCCTTACAGCCCCATGAAGATCTGCCTTACAGCTTCATCCAGATATGCCTTACAGCCCCATGTACATCTGCCTTACAGAACTGCCTTACATCCCCATGAAGATCTGCCTTACAGCTTCATCCAGTAGATCTGCCTTACAGCCCCATGAAGATCTGCCTTACAGCCCCATGTACATCTGCCTTACAGCCCCATGTACATCTGCCTTACAGCCCCATGAAGATCTGCCTTACAGCCCCATGTACATCTGCCTTACATCCCCATGAAGATCTGCCTTACAGCTTCATCCAGAACTGCCTTACAGCCCCATGTACATCTGCCTTACAGCCCCATGAAGTTCTGCCTTACAGCTTCATGTAGATCTGCCTTACATCCCCATGAAGATCTGCCTTACAGCCCCATTCCAGCCTACAGCCCCATCTGCCTTACAGCCCCATGAAGATCTGCCTTACAGCTTCATCCAGATCTGCCTTACAGCCCCATGCAGATCTGCCCTTACAGCCTCATGCACATCTACATCCAGATCTGCCTTACAGCTTCATGCAGATCGCTCACAACATGCAGCACATTCGCTTTATTGTGCGTTAAGACTGAACAGCTCTAACGCAGGTGTCCATCACGCAGTATTCTCACCAACAAACACTTTCCATCTCCATCATGAGGGTTTTTTTTATGTCTAATGTTAAATGAATCCGATCAACAATCCTATTTATCCTCATGTTTGTGTTTTGCACAGAGAAGGAGGAGTGATTTATATGAGCAGGGTGGATGTAGACGTTGTAGCACATCTGTAGGTAGTAATGCGTCACTGTAGGAATTAATCCAGCACTGCAGGGGTTAAAAAAAGAACTGTAGGTATTAATTGAGCGCGTGCAGGTGTTAAATCGACGCTGTCGGAGTGGAACGGCGGGAATTCATTCCAAACGATAGGTATTAATTGAACGCTTACGCCGGGAAAAAAATCACCAAATTGTACAGTCAATATCCTATATATATATATATATATATATATATATATATATATATATATATATATATATATATATATATATATATAATATATATAAACAACAAACATCAGTCAGAAGTTTGGGGACACTGTGCCTTTTGCCTCTTAATGTTAGTTTGTGTGTGTGTGTGTGTGTGTGTGTGTGTGTGTGTGTGTGTGTGTGTGTGTATGCCTATTCACTCGACCTTGGCATGATGAATCTGTGAGGAGCTACATCCGAAAAAAGGAGCAATAATAAAAGATATATAATATAGACAGCTTAAAATTAAAGTAATAAAAAAATTACAATTATTTATTTATTTAAATTCTTGTAGTGCCTTTATATATATATACGCCTTTCTTTAGAAAAAATAAAAATAAATAAATAATAATATTAATACCATTCTTTTAGAAACAATAATAAATTGTGCAGATGTGCAGTTAATTAAATTACAAATTAATGATTACTAGAACAAATTCACAAAAAAAAGAGTTTAAAATAAAAAAATAATAAAAAACAAAGAAACAAACAAAAAATGTTTTTTTAATACATTGTATTTAAATGTAATTTTTATAGCAACACATATTATTATTATTATAATTATTAATATTTAGTATTTATTTATTTTTATTTTTTAAGAAATGCATATATATATATATATATATATATATATATATATATATATATATATATATATATATATAGCTATATATACTATATATGTGTGTGTGTGTGATGTGTGTGTGTGTATATATATGCATTACAATAATTTTAAATAATAAAATAAATAAATACATATTTTAATTACATTTGTTTTTTCCATTTGTTTGTATTATTTTTTATTTAATTAGTTTTTTTTGCATGTTTGCAGCATTTTTATTATTTATTATTTTTATTATTATTATTATTATTATTATTATTAATAATAATAATAATAATAATAATAATAATAATAATATCATTTTATAGCCTATTCAATACATATTTCTAGCTATTTAAATAAATAAAGTAAAGAAATTATTTTACATGTAATAAAATCAATCCCAAGAAAAGTATGTTTATGGCATCACATGTCACATTTTCTGTTTACATTTTCCCCAAAAATATCATTTAATTCTGAACCGTCTGTTACAGAAACTCAGTGTTTATTTAAAGAGAAGTGAATTAAAATCAGCATTCAGGATGAGTTTAGTGTTGCAGGGTTTCATCGACACGTGCAGTCGCGAATTAAACATCTGCCGCGATGAATCAGGACTGGCAGCGTTCATTCATCACCTTTAACATTTCATCAACACCAGTAATAAGCTGTAAGCTATGATCAACATGAACACACACACACACACACACACACACACACACACAGTCTGAACTCAACATCTGGAATTAACACCTTTAAGATTGACTAAACTGTGCACAACTGGAATGTAGAATCACTACTGAACGTGTTCAGCACTTTAATATTGATTCAGCACGAAACCACTGCATGGAAATAAAAAATGTTAACACATCTGGATTTAACACTATTAATTTGGGATTGGTGCACACAACTAGAATGAACGTCAATAAACAAATCAAAATTAACACACACACACACACACACACACACACACACACACACACATTAATACTGTTCATGTAGAATAACGGTTTGTGTTAACAAGCATTTGGAATGACCAATTTCATGTCGATGCACATCTGGAATTAGTACTTTGAATATAGACACAATGCATATAAATTGAATTGTAAACTACAATTAAAATGCACATCTGGTATTGAAATGCAAAACCTGGAATGTAGAATCAATTTGAAACGTGGAGAAAACCTTGTTGACAAAGAATCGATGCTCACATCTGGAATTAAGGGGTTTACAGTAGAATCAATACTCATAAATGGAATTGCCTTTGCGTCGTCTACAGGAAACATATTAATTCTACAAGAAGTGTTCATTCCAGATGTGTTTTTTACTTCTACATTAGTGGTGTCAATTCCAGGCGTGCTGTTGAATGCTACACGAAAACGTGTTAATTCCAGATGTGTACATCGAATCCACATTCAATCTAATAACTCCAGATGTGAAGTTTAATATGCATTAACTATTTATTCCAGATGTGTTATTTTCATTGTACATTGATTATTTAGTCCGGATGTGCTGAATTAATGGTATTGAATCCAGGTGTGCATTTTAATTCTACACTAACGGGGTTAATTCCAGATGTGCATTTTGATTATGCACTAATGGCGTTAATTTGAGATGTGCTTTTTAATTCTACATTAATGGCGTTAATTCCAGATGTGCATTTAATTCTACACTAATAGTGTTAATTCCAGATGTGCATTTTAATTCCACACTAATAGTGTTAATTCCAGATGTGCATTGCAATTCCCCACTAATGGTGGTAATTCCAGATGCGCATTGCAATTCGAGTTGCATCGCGGCTACGTGGATTTAACACCTTTTAAGTGAAATTAAACTGCACATCTGGAATCAATAGTTGCATTTTACATCTGGAACGAACTCAACACATATAGAATCGAAAGCTAATTAATGCACATTAATACACATGCGGATTAACACAGTTCATCGCTACACACATTTGATATATAAAAAAAAAATCATGCAGAATTAAAATGCACATCTGGAATTGACATATTCCAGATGTGCATGTTAAAAGTAAACAGGCAGGATTTGTACTGTTTATAATGGCGTATCAATCACTCTGATCTGGAATTGAACACTGTTACACCCGGAATCAATTCCTCCAGTGGAAAGAAAACACTCTCTTTTTTTCTGGATCAATAGTTAGAATCTGGAAATAATGTAGACTTTTAATGCAGAGTCAATACACACACACACACACACACACACACACACACACCACACCCACACACACACACACATGGACACAATTTATATGGGAAATCAATGCCTACAGACTGGAATTAACACGCCGGCTGTAAAACGGAATGAAATGAACGCGTGTGATGTTAAATCAACACACACAATCTGGCATTAACACGTTTACCTTGTAAACACACAGTGTATGGGATTTTAACACGTGTTTTCACATCTTTCCAACATCTGGAAGTGACGCAGTTAATGGTGTTTTCAAATTTTCCCTGGTTATAAACGTGCGAACGCTACGAGCGCTGTAAGAACAGCCACAACGTCGATAACACAATAACACAAATATGTACACCTATAATTAACACTTCAAAATGAGACCCAATACATACAATTGGAATAAGCACATTTAATGCATAATTAAAATGCACATCTGTAGTGAACACTCGAGGTGTCGTTAAACATCTGGAATTAACACAACGCATATAGAATCGAAGTGCACCTATGGGATTAGCACGATTCATGGCTACACACACGTGTGGAAATCTCCATATTCACATCTGGAATAAAAGTGTTTCATGCAGAATTGAAATGCACATCTGGAATTAACACATCACATGTAGAATCAAAGCACACATCTGGAATTAGCACGATTCATTGCTACACACTTGTGGAATTCTCCATTTTTACATCTGGAATAAAAGTGTTTCATGCAGAATTGAAATGCACATCTGGAATTAACACATCACATGTAGAATAAAAGCACACATCTGGAATTAGCACGATTCATTGCTACACACTTGTGGAATTCTCCATTTTCACATCTGGAATAAAAGTGTTTCATGCAGAATTGAAATGCACATCTGGAATTGACATATTCCAGATGTGCATATTAAAAGTAAACAGGCAGGATTTGTACTGTTTATAATGGCATAATTAACACATCACATGTAGAATCAAAGCACACATCTGGAATTAGCACGATTCATGGCTACACACATGTGGAAATCTCCATATTCACATCTGGAATAAAAGTGTTTCATGCTGAATTGAAATGCACATCTGGAATTAACACATCACATGTAGAATCAAAGTACACATCTGCAATTAGCACGATTCATTGCTACACACTTGTGGAATTCTCCATATTAACATCTGGAATAAAAGTGTTTCATGCAGCATTGAAATGCACATCTGGAATTGACATATTCCAGATGTGCATGTTAAAAGTAAAAAGGCAGGATTTGTACTGTTTATAATGGCATAATTAACACATCACATGTAGATTCAAAGCACACATCTGGAATTAGCACGATTCATTGATACACGCTTGTGGAATTTTCCATATTCACATCTGGAATAAAAGTGTTTCATGCAGAATCGAAATGTACATCTGGAATTAACACATCACATGTAGAATCAAAGCACACATCTGGATCTTAACATGTATACATCTTTGTTTAACACATCTGGAGTTCGTGTATAATCACCACACACATCTGGAATTAAGATGTTCCGTGCAGAATTAAAATGCACATCTGGAATGCGAAATCAATTTGAAACGTACAGGATGTGGTTCTTGTTGACATCAAATCTGTTCTAACATCTGGATTTAACTCTGTTAATATACAATCAATGATTCCTGAAAATAACTCTGTGTAGTCTACGTTAAATGTGTTAATTCCAGATGTGTATTTTTAATTCTACATTAATGATTCATTCCAGTTGTGCACTTTAATTATGCATTAAATGTTCTAATTCTAATTCTTCGAATTGAATCTCAATCCATCTCCAGATGTGCATATTAATATTAACCAGATTGTAAATAGCAATGCTAGAATAATAGCCATGTACATTTTAATTTTACATTAAAGGACTCTAATCCAGATGTGCATTTTAATTATGCATTAAATTCCAGTTCTACCTGTTGAGTTTCGTTTCTAGAATCACATGTGAAATTAACACACAAGATGTCATTAAAGCACACATCTGGAATTAACCTGGTTTGTGTATAATCGCTACACACATCTGGAATTAAGATGCTCCATTAATTCCAATTCTACGTACTGAATCTCAATGCATCCAGATGTGCGTATTAATAGTAATCAGATTCTATAAATTCTATAAATTGTATTTAATAGCTCATATAATAATGTACATTTTGTTTTTACATTAAAGGACTTTATTCCAGATGTGCATTTTAATCACGCATTCAATTCCAGTTCTATGCTTGATTCTCATTTCTAGAATGAAATGAACACTTAAGGTGCCTTTAAAATACACATCTGGAATGAACACATTATATGTCGAATCAAAGCACACATCTGGATGTAACACAGTCCATGTACAATTGCTGCACACATCTGGAATTAAAATGCTTCATGCAGAATTCAAATGCACATCTGGAACGCAGAATCAATTGGAAACATGGAATTCACCTTGCTGACATAGAATCACTTCTAAACATCTGGACTGTTAATGTAGAATAAGTACTCACATCTGAAAATCGATGTCGTCTAGATTGTGTCAATTCCAGATGTGCCTTTGAATTCTACACAGAGTGTTAATTTCAGTTTTCAGATTCCAAATGTAGTGTTAATTCCAGATGTGCATTTTCAATTCTACATTACTCGTTCATTCCAGATGTGCACTTTACACACTGTACATGTTACTACATATTGAATCTCAAGTCATGTCCAGATGTGCGTATTAATAGTAACAAGGTAGAAAATAGTCATTCTAGAAATTGTACTTAGTAGATCCTATAATAATGTGCATTTTATTTTTAAACTTAAGGAGTTTATTCCAGATGTGCATTTTCAGAATCACATCTGGAATTAATATTGTAACCTTTATTCTACATTAAATGTGTCAATTCCAGTTAATGAACCCATTGTGTTTATTTAATAAATAATCTGAATTGTTCATCAGCACTGTGTGTATTCGCTGAGCTGTGCGACTAAACACAAGAGTCCACAGGGGCCTTTAATTACGGCCCGTCCAGATGTTAATTCATCACTGTAAAAAGGAAATCCTATTTCATTCAGACTTGCAGTTCAGGTATCGGGTGAACATTGATTACTGAGCTTTATTCGATTGCTGTAAGAGTAAACACAAGGCTGCGGGTGTTTATTCGGGGATTAAGTGGACATTAATACACTGCATTGACAACTGAGTTGACTGAGATACAAATAAGGGCCTTGCTCAAGGGCCCAACTCGGCATTTTCTAATAAGAAGTGTTGGACAACATTGTAACCGCTGAGACTTCTTCTCGGTCTTTCTTATTGATGAGAAATGTGACAGTAAACACTTTTTCTTCTTAAACTTCCCCTCCTGAGAAGATTTAATGGATGCTTTTATGGTGTTTACTTTCACCCCGAAAATGTTGAATAGGCTTTTATAGAGCAGGAGATCTTCCACTCCAACATGGCCAGGGAAAGCATATCTTCATGAAGCTGACTTGGGCTGATTTGAGCTCGAAGCACACGATGTCGAGGGATTCAAATCTGTAATGGAAATCCTAAATGGTCACCAAAACTTGAATCGATTTGAAACATACTGTATGGAATTAACCTTCTTGACTTAGAATCAATACTTAACACCATAAACGTAGAATCAATCCTCAAAAAAACGCTAGTCTAGATTAAATGTGTTGATTCCAGATGTGCATATTATATTGCCAATTCCAATTCTACGTATTGAACCTCAAATCATCTCCAGATGTGCATACCAATACAAACAAGATTGAAAATAGTACATTTAGAGATTTTATTGAGTAACACAGATACTAATGATGTGCATTTTAATTTGACATTAAATGAGATTATTCCAGATGTGATTCAAAACTTGAATCGATTTGAAACATACTGTATGGAATTAACCTTCTTGACTTCTTGAGTCAATTCTTAGTGTCGTAGAATCAATTCTCAAAAAAACAAATGTCTCTGTGTAGTCTAGATTAAATGTGTTGATTCCAGATGTGCACATTAAATTGCCAATTCCAATTCTCCAGATGTGCATACCAATACAAACAAGATTGAATATAGGAACACAAATACTAACGATGTGCATTTTAATTTTACATTAACAGAGATTATTCCAGATGTGATTCAAAACTTGAATCGATTTGAAACATACTGTATGGAATTAAACTTCTTGAGTTCTTGAATCAATTCTTAACATCGTAGAATCAATAATCAAAAAACACATTACATTGTGTAGTCTAGATTAAATGTGTGGATTCCAGATGTGCATATTATATTGCCAATTCTAATTCAATGTATTGGATCTCAAATCATCTCCAGATGTGCATACCAATACAAACAAGATCGAAAATAGAAAATCTAGCAATTTTATCGAGTAACACAAATACTAACGATGTGCATTTTAATTTTACATTAACAGAGATTATTCCAGATGTGATTCAAAACTTGAATCGATTTGAAACATACTGTATGGAATTAAACTTCTTGACTTCTTGAATCAATTCTTAACATCATAAACGTAGAATCAATACTCAAAAAAAAACACTTATAGTCTAGATTAAATGCATTGATTCCAGATGTGCATATTATATTGCCAATTCCAATTCTACGTATTGAATCTCAAATCATCTCCAGATGTGCATACCAATACAAACCAGATTGAAAATAGCATATGTAGAGATTTTATTGAGTAAAACAAAAGAAACACTTATAGTCTCGATTAAATGTGTTGATTCCAGATGTGCATATTATATTGCCAATTCCAATTCTACTTAATGAATCCTAAATCATTTCCAGATGTGCATACCACTAGAAATCAGATTGAAAAGAGGAAATCTAGCAGTTTTATTGAGTAACACAGATACTAATGATGTGCATTTTAATTTTACATTAAATGAGATTATTCCAGATGTGATTCAAAACTTGAATCAATTTGAAACATACTGCATAGAATTAACCTTCTTGAATCAATTCTTAACATCGTAGATTCCAGATGTGCATATTAAAATGCCAATTCCATTTCTCCAGATGTGCACAAATACTAATGATGTGAATTTTAATTTGACATATAAAAGAACTCGAATCGATTTGAAACATATTGCATGGAATTAAACTTCCTGACATCTAGAAAACAAACAACAAACAACTCGGTGTAATCTAGGATTAAACGTGTGTTGATTCCAGATGTGCATATTAATTCCACATGGAGTGTCAGGATCGGAAAGAGCTTTTGTTTGCCAAGTAGGTTTGAATTTGTTTCCGTGACTTCCATTTGCACATTTTTTTTTAATGTAGGATGGAAATAAAAAGGAAGGTAAATAAAAACAATAAACAAATAAAGGATAATTGCACATGTTTATAAGAGAAAAAAATAAATACAATACTATTGCATAGAAAAGTACAGCTTACACTGTTATTGCACATTGTTTGTGTTTTTATTGTGACATTTAGGCTGATTCTAATGTGTTTACGAAACAAAACTTCTTTTTTTTTAAATAGTATTGGACTTATTGGTAAACAAATGAAGAAGACTTTATTTGTCAAATATACATAAGAAAAGTATTTTCTTC
>JACRUU010000003.1:3296555-3299055 GCA_030449085.1 Kryptopterus vitreolus
TTTTATTATCGCTTTATCGAGACGATGTTTATTGTTAATAGCGCTCGAAAAACAAAGGATGAATTGGACGTCAATGGACATCTCGCGCCAAAAATTAGCGACCGTTCGAAAAGTGTCTCGTTTGGTTTAACCGTTAATGACTACTGCAAAAATAATAATAATAATAATAAGGCTATTATAAATAAGAATATTTATTTATTTTTGTTGTTGTTGTTCCGATAGGTCGTTGGTGTGCGTCGCTATAAAATGTCGGAATTTCTTTTCTCTCTTTAATTACGCGATAACAACTATACATCTCGTACGAGTGCTGTCATTTATTTATTTATTTATTTACATTTTTAAATTGTAATTTTTGTATTTATTTTAATATATAATTCTTTTATTATACATTAATATATTCATTATATTATCATTTGAATATATAATACATTCATTTATTTAAATAAATAATGTATTTATTTTAATATATAATAATTCATTCATTCATCTTCTAGCGCTTTATCTGATCTTCCCTCGGGTCACGGGGAGTCTGTGCCTATCTCAGGCGTCTATGGGCATTAAGGCAGGATACACCCTGGATGGAATGCCAACAAAATCACACACACACACACACACACACACCACACACATTCACACACAAGGGACAATTTTCCAAGGTGCCAATCAACCTACCGTGCATGTTTTTGGACCGGGGGAGGAAACCGGAGAACCCGGAGAAAAACCCCCTGAGGCACGGGGAGAACATGCACAAACTCCACACACACATGGCCGAGACGGGAATCGAACCCAGACCCTGGCGGTGTGAGGCGAACGTGCTAACCACTAAGCCACCGTGCCCCTTTATATAATAATTGTATTATTTATTTATTTGTTTGTTTTTTTTTTTTAAATTACTTTTTTTTTTTTTTTTTTTTTTTTTTTTTTTTTTTTTGGTTTTTTGAAGAAAGCATTGTAGGAACGGATTTAAGGTGATTAATTTCGTGATTAATTACGGTTGGGTTTTTTTTCACACCTCGGATTGTCAGCAGCCGTATAGAATTTTTATTTATTTATTTATTTATTTATTTATGTATTTATTTATTTCTTTTAACGAGTCTGTGGATGACGCATGGTGTGAAACGAACACACAGTTGTATAGATGATCGTAAAATTCGTTTTTTTCCCTGCGAAACATAAAGTGTCTCGCCGACCGTGCGAACGACTCCAGCGTGAATTTTCGTAAACTTTATAATTCGTTTACAAGCTTTTCGTTAATAAAATACGGAAAAGAATGCCGTAATAAAATAAACCGTAAATTTATTCTCAAAATGCTCAGGTCAATTTGCCACGTTTTTTTTTTTCGTCTAGCGTGTGGATCGGGAGATGGTGAGGGAACGGGGGAGGGGGTTTGTGGTGGTTTTAAGTAGCCTGGTTACCGATCGGAAGGTCGGGGGTTCGAGCCCCCGTATCGCTGCCACTCTTGGGTCCTTGAGCCAGGCCCTTGAACAAGAGACCTGTGCTAACAAAATGATATATTAATTTTATATTATTAAAATATATATTATTTTGTCGCACTCCCGCCCGGAATATTTAGGTTTTGTCTCGTACCCGTTCATGCATGAATATGCTATTTGCTATTTAAATCGCTCCCGACCTCGTATATCGTTTATTTTCATTAGTGACATGTGCAACGCATCACTATTATAATCTCTCTCTCGCTTCGGGCAAATGTTTGGCGTGTAACTCGTCATACCTCATATGGTGCGTCCCGATGGTGTGAGGTGTGCTATTACTTTTATAAGGAATCCCTTGTTCCGAACCCGGGGCCAAAAAGTGGGAATTTTCTCCCATAAAAGATGAACGGGAAAAATCATGCATCACTGGCCCCGCCCCATCCAAAAAACGCCCAAAACGGGTGTCTAAACACTCGTCTCTCTGAACGAGCTAGCATTTCAAAGTCAACTCTAAATATTAAACGGCCAACATCCAATCCCGTCCCGCGCCGCCCTAATTTTGTCTCTAACTTGAACCTCCGTGCTCCGGGGGGCGCTGTATCAAGCCGGGATATGCTCTGTAACATCTATGTGACGAATAACGGGTCTTCTATTCTATGGAAAAGGCCGCAGTGACTCTGACCCGGACTAATAGCGTCCACTCGTCTTTAATCTGCTCCCCCCCCCACCCCCCACCATACACTTCCCCCTCGTCCCCTCCTACCCTTTCAGACACCCAGTGGTCTGTAATTACAGGAGGCACAGAGGATTTTTTTCCCCCCGTGAAGCACCGTCGCCCGTGTCTGGGTTAAAAAGGGAAAAAAAAAAAAAGAAAAAAAAACTCGTTCTTCGCACAGCTGGATGGAAACAGATTGTCAAAATGTCAGCCCAGTCGTCGCTTAGTCTTTTTTCCAAATGTCAATTTCACAGAGGCACATCCAGTAAGCTTGGGAAACCATCTCGGGTTATATCTGAGGCGCTGTCAATCGGCGTTACGTTAGTCACGCCAGACGGAGAGCGACAGGTGG
>JACRUU010000003.1:3304055-3314055 GCA_030449085.1 Kryptopterus vitreolus
CTCCACACACACATGACCGAGACGGGAATCGAACCCGGATCCTGGCGGTGTGAGGCGAACGTGCTACACACTAAACCACCGTGCTCTTCCTTGACATATTGTTTGTAGGAATCCCAAACTTGATTAAACCCGATGCTCGATTCTTTATAGAATGTATAATTTTCTCTAACTTTAGGAAAAAGAGGACGACATTAATAACATAAGTGTTTATTTTAAGTGTTATTTTAATAGAGAAAATCATTAAATATTAAATTAATACAATAATATAAAGAATCTTGAGTCCATTATGTTGCTGTTGGAAGTTTCTTATCCCATCACTCGTTTAGTAAAAAAGCTTCAATTGTGTCTTCGTAAAAGGTGCAAATTGTAAAAAGAGTCGTAAATCCCAAATGCGTTGTTTAAAAAAATTCGTAAAAAAAAAGATAAACAAAAATAAAAATATTCGTTTGTAAACAATTCCTCCAAGCCAACTCCTCATTGGTGTTATATTTGTGGGCGGAGCCTGTCATTTCCATTGTTTACCCTACAGCCTTAAATTGGTATTGTTGTGTATCAGTGTATATTTGTTTATTTCATGTCTATTGGTTTGTTGTTTGTTGTGTGGTCCTCCCCTCTGTCTCTCTCCTCTCTCTCTCTCTCTCTCTCTCTCTCTCTCTCTCTTTCGGAACAGCTGTGGTTTAGTACACTCCAAGCAGCAGGACCCGCGTCCTCCACTCGACTCTGATGAATTTAATGAGTTTGATATTTTGCTCTAATTGGTGAGCACTTTAGATTCCTGACTCCGGCCGCGTCGGAAAAACTTCGAGTATTGTGTTTTTGAGTTAATAAGCCGCCGGTCAAATGTTAAAACGCACTTCGTAGCGCGCGTACGGAAAGTCGACCGGCGTTACATGGGAGCGCCTGGAATTCTTTTCTCAGTATAGCGCGTCTTTCCAGAGTCTCTTTGGTCTCGCGAGGAGTCTTGTGAGATTTTAATAACGATATTAAAACAATGATAAATAATAATAAGCCAGTACAGCATTTTGGTAGCTTAGTGGTTTTCAAACTGTGGTTAACGCCCTCTAGTGGTGAATAAAGACATAATAAAGACATTCATTCATTCATCTTCTACCTCTTTTATCCGGTCTTCCCTTGGGTCTGTGTCTATCTCAGGCGTCTATGGGCATTATGGCAGGATACACCCTGGATGGAATGCCAACCCATCGCAGGACACACACACACACACACACACACACACACACACACTTTCACACACTAGGGACAATTTTCCAAGGTGCCAATCAACCTACCGTGCATGTTTTTGGACCGGGGGAGGAAACACTTTTTTTAAGTGATAAATTCACTTAATTATTTACTGTCATTTTGAATTCGATGTTATTGATTTACAGCATTATATGTGAATAAATTAAGATTTATTTAGTATTTCATTTAAAGTTTGAAAACCACTGGGTTACAGAATTAGATTTTGAATCCGAAGGTTGTGAGGTCGAATCCCAGCCACACAAATCGGCAACCTCTGGGCCCCTGAGTAAGGCCCTTAGCTGCTCAGTTGTAGGAGTGAGATAAGTCTCTCTGGATATTTCTTTAACAAATATTAAAATCTTTAAACGTTAATAATCACACATTTTCAATGAAATGAATATTTTTCATGTTTATAATACTGTAAATAACTGTAAATAAAAGTACAGTTATATTATATATAACTATATAATACTGTAAATAACTATAATCAATGTTATAATTATATATATTTCTTCTAAAATCTCATCCTTTAATAAAATGATAGATTATTTAATATTTATTTTACTCTGTAAATGATTATTTTAATATGAATTTCTTGTTAATATTCAATGTTATTTGTTTAGTGGTGGTTTGAAGTGTAAAATATGGGACGTGGCTCCTTTAAGAATTGTGTTCCGGTTGCTTTTCCATATAAACTGGTGATACGGTGTTTAGGTTATACGGAAGCGCTTTATTGCGTTCAGTAAAAATGCGCTTTATTGCAGTAATACGGATTTGGGAATGCGATGCGCTTGAGTAAGGTTCCATACGCTAATATACGCTAATATAGTGAGAAGATCGTACCTGTTGTGAATGTGCAGATAGTAGGTGTAATCGGGGGGAATTTAGGAAGTGTGAGTGGATGCACTGAACGTTTATTTATTTATTTCTTCTTTATTTTGTTCTTTGTTGTCGTTTATTCGCACATATCACTGACATTGTAACGCACACTGCGTTATAACACACGTTAATAGCGTTAGCGCCGTTAAAGTCAATTTGCGTTAATTGAGTTAATAAGAGCTCTACTGGATACCATTCCTCTACATATAAAAACTTCGTAAAGTGTGTGTGTGTGTGTGTGTGTGTGTGTGGACTCCTGCTCACCCGTACACACGCCGTAACCCCGTTGCGAACGCGCGACATGAGTGTCTTTGATCAATTGTTTTTAAATCTGTACGTAATTTCATTTGCCGCAAATTTCCACAACTCTGAAAGCAGCCGTCTATCCTTCAGGATCGGTTTACACGACACCCCCTCATCCCCGCCCGTAACCACGTTAGCCTCGGAGCTAAAGTGGTCATTAGGCTTTCGCCCATGTTTTTTTTTTTTTCTTCCCCTCCCCTCTGAATCTTTTCCTACCCCGGCCGGGAGAGAACCACGCCGCTTAGTCAAATGCTAATGCTTTTCGTCCATTTCTGTATTACTTTTCAGACGGACGGCAATGCATCAAAACATAAAGTATTGCGAGGCTCGTTAAGGGGGCATTACGCGGGCGAGGGCCGGCGGAGCGTCCGTGGGCGAACAGGAAAAGCGATGCGGCGGATAAAGCTCCGATCCCGGACCGTGCGGAGAAACAATGCGTTCGGTCCATCACGGGATCATTAGGGTCCGACTCGAGTCTGAAACAGTAACATCATTCAACCGACTTAAGTGTGTGTGTGTGTGTGTGTGTGTGTGTGTGTGTGTGTGTGTGTGATGTCCAATCACTCCTGTGGGACATCAGATGCTTGAAAGAAAAGAATGCATGCCGTGTGTGTGTGTGTGTGTGTGTGTGTGTGTGTCACCACTTTATGGCACTTTTGTCTCGAGCAGCTTTAATAGCACCGTGTCAGGATTAAATTCCACCTCGCTCGGATTTCCGAATCCAATCCGAAGCGAGTGGAACTGATGATGATGATGATGTTACATTTATATCTCATACATTGGGATGAGGAGGGGTTGGAGGATGAGGGGGGGGGGGGGGGGGGCAGTGGGGGTGTTCTTTTTGGAATACCGATTCATGTTTTTCCGGACTTTTATCAGCATGAAAAATGACTGGAATCAGTCTTGCTTCCTCGTAGCTTCCTGTCTCATGGCGCGAGGGGATCCTTATGAGGTATTCTTGTATTCCGAGATTTTCTACGATGTGCGTCTTGATATGAGGACGTACATTTTTCCGTAATTTTTTCGTACATTTTTCTGTACATTTTTCCGTTCCGTTTTTTCCGTACATTTTTCCGTACATTTTTTCGTACATTTTTCCGTACATTTTTCCGTACATTTTTCCGTACATTTTTTCGTACATTTTTCTGTTCCATTTTTCCGTACATTTTTCCATAATTTTTTCGTACATTTTTCCATACATTTTTCCATACATTTTTCCGTACATTTTTTCGTACATTTTTCTGTACATTTTTCTGTACATTTTTCCGTTCCGTTTTTTTCGTACATTTTTCCGTACATTTTTTCGTACATTTTTCTGTTCCATTTTTCCGTACATTTTTCTGTAAATTTTTTCGTTCCTTTTTTCCATACATTTTTCCTTTCCGTTTTTTTCGTACATTTTTCCGTACATTTTTCCGTACATTTTTCCATACATTTTTCCGTACATTTTTTCGTATATTTTTCTGTACATTTTTCTGTACATTTTTCCGTTCCGTTTTTTCCGTACATTTTTCCGTACATTTTTCCGTACATTTTTTCGTACATTTTTTACATTTTTCTGTACATTTTTCCGTTCCGTTTTTTCCGTACATTTTTCCGTACATTTTTTCGTACATTTTTCTGTTCCATTTTTCCGTACATTTTTCCGTTCCTTTTTTCCATACATTTTTCCGTTCCGTTTTTTTCGTACATTTTTCCGTACATTTTTCTGTTCCATTTTTCTGTTCCATTTTTCCGTACATTTTTCCGTACATTTTTCCATAATTTTTTCGTACATTTTTCCGTACATTTTTTCGTACATTTTTTCGTACATTTTTTCGTACATTTTTTCGTACATTTTTTCGTACATTTTTCCATTATGCCCCTATATATAGGGGGCGTGTACTTTTCACAGCACTTTTAAAGCTTATCATGCGATTGACTCGAATCTGTACATTTTTCCGTACATTTTTCCGTTCCGTTTTTTCCGTACATTTTTCCGTACATTTTTTCGTACAATTTTCCTTACATTTTTTTTGTACATTTTCCGTGCATTTTTCTGTTCCGTTTTTTCCGTACATTTTTCCGTACATTTTTCCGTACATTTTTCTGTACATTTTTCCGTATATTTTTCCATACATTTTTCCACAATTTTTTTTGTACATTTTTCTGTACATTTTTTCGTACATTTTTTCGTACATTTTTTCGTACATTTTTTCGTACATTTTTTCGTACATTTTTTCGTACATTTTTTCGTACATTTTTCCATTATGCCCCTATATATAGGGAGCGTGTACTTTTCACAGCACTTTTAAAGCTTATCATGCGATTGACTCGAATCCGGTAGACACACAGACGCGTATAATAAAGATCCTGAAACGGATTTAAAATACAACAAGTATGGCGGCGTGTGAATCGGGAAAGGCTGCGTGTGTACTTTAAGCATCACTTTAAAAGCGTATCTGAGCTGCATATGATTGACACAAATCCGGTTGGACACAGTCACGTGATAAACATCCAGAAATGGGGTGAAAACATGGCGGGGGGGGGGATCAGGAAGGGGGTGTATACTTTAAACATCACTTCTAAAGCTTATCTGAGCTGTGTATGAATGACACGAATCCGGTGGACACACAAATTATTTCGGGCGGTGAATCGGGAAAGGTGTTTGTGCTTTTCGCAGCACTTTTAAAGCTTCGCAGGAGTTTTTCTGAGTTACATGTGACTGACTCGAATCCGGTCGACACACAGTCACATGATAAACATCCAGAAATACGGTGGAAAAAAAAATATGGTGGGGAGGTGGGGCATGGTGGTTTAGTGGTTAGCACGTTCGCCTCACACCTCCAGGGTCCGGGTTCGATTCCCGTCTCGGCCATGTGTGTGTGGAGTTTGTGCATGTTCTCCCCGTGTCCTCAGGGTTTTTTTCTCTCCGGGTTCTCCGGTTTCCTCCCCCGGTCCAAAAACATGCACGGTAGGTTGATTGGCATCTTGGAAAATTGTCCCTAGTGTATGAATGTGTGTGTGAATGTGTGTGTGTGTGTGTGTGTGTGTGTCGTGCGATGGGTCAACATTCCATCCAGGGTGTATCCTGCCTTAATGCCCATAGACGCCTGAGATAGACACAGACTCCCCGTGACCTGAGGGAAGATCGGATAAAAGAGCGGTAGAAGATGAATGAATGAATGGCGGAGGGTGACACAAATCCGGTAGACAGACACACATGATCCAGAAATAGAGTTCATTCATTCATTCATCTTCTACCGCTTTATCCGATCTTCCCTCGGGTCACGGGGAGTCTGTGTCTATCTCAGGCGTCTATGGGCATTAAGGCAGGATACACCCTGGATGGAATGCCAACCCATCACACACACACACACACACACACACACACACATTCATACACTAGGGACAATTTCCCAAGGTGCCAATCAACCTACCGTGCATGTTTATGGACCGGGGGAGGAAACCGGAGAACCCGGAGAAAAACCCCCTGAGTCACGGGGAGAACATGCACAAACTCCACACACACATGGCCGAGACGGGAATTCGAACCCGGACCCTGGCGGTGTGAGGCGAACGTGATAACCACTAAGCCAAAAAGCAAGGATGCCCCTGATTCCTCTTTTTCGTGTGAAGCTGAGGCAGGTTTGGGTTTCGGGCGCGAGATGGTCTGTTTAACAAACCGCAGCTTTGTCTCGATTGACGGCTTGTAAAAGGCGTGAATTCCCGCGCGGCGTCCCGGTGCTGCTGGTAAAGGAGTCGGTGTATAATCAGGCGTCCCGTTTGAGACCATTGATTTCGGATGGCTTTTGCTTCGGACTTATTAACTGTAAACGTTCAGGATTTGTTTTTCTGCGTTTGACTGATGGTTTACTTTGCGAGAAAACAACAACAACAACAACATTGTGTGTGTGTGTGTGTGTGTGTGTGTGTGCCATCGCTGCAGAGGTGTGTATAATTACGTGCATTGTTGATGTTGTTCCCCTTTTACCCGAGCGCCTGGAGCTGCCCCTGCCTGAGCCTTTAAGCTCTTCCTCAGATGCTTTTCCACTCGTTTTTTTTTGGGGGGGGGTTTGATCTGTCCATCCCCCTAAAAAGCCCTTTGGTGTGGGTCACCATCGCCAGCGCACTCGTCCACTCCATCTGTAGCGACAGCACGCCTCCTGTTTCTCTTCCTCTCAACATTTATTGTCTCTCTCTCTCTCCCTCTTTCTTTCTCTCTCTCTCTCTCTTTCCCTTTTTCTCTCTCTCTTCCTCTCTCACTCTCTCCCTCTCTCTCTGTCTCTCTCCCTCTTTATATCTTCCTCTCTCTCCCTGTCTCTTTCTTTCTTTCTCTCTCTCTCTCTCTCTCTCTCTCCCTCTCTCTCTATCTCTCTCTCTCTCTCTCTCTCTCTCTCTCTCTCTCTCTCTCTCCCTCTGTCTCTCTTTCTTTCCCTCTCTCTCCCTCTTACTCTCTCGCTGTCTCTCTCTTCCTCTCTCTCCATCTGTCTCTTTCCATTTTCTATCTCTCTCTTCCTCTCTCTCTCCCTCTTTCTCTCTCTCACTGCTTCTCTCTCTCTCTCACTGTCTCTCTCTCTCTCTCTCTGTCTCTCTCCCTGTCTCTCTCCTTCTTTCTCTCTGTCTCTCCCTCTTTGTCTCTGTCTATGTCTCTCTCTCTGTCTCTCTCCTTCTCTCTATTTGTCTCTCTCTCTCTCTCTCTCTCTCTCTCTCTCTCTCTCTCTCTCTCTCTCTCTCTCCTTGACTCCTTTTCCAAAAACGATCCGGCTACGATGAGTAATGACGGATTCGTCCTCAAAGGAACACAAATCTGAGCCCTTATTTTTTTTTATCTTTTTTCCCCCCCACATGGACATCACCGCTCCTCCGTTCAATCGCTTTTTTTCTCTCCTCCTTCGCGCCAGATTAGATTCAATTCGAAGCTCAGGAGCGCAATATTTTGTTTATTGGCAAGTATTGCCTCGGATTGGGCCAATATGGCTCCCGTTCCAGTACTTCAGAAGCCTGTGTGTGTGTGTGTGTGTGGTGTGTGTGTGTGTATGTGTGTGTATATGTGTGTGTGTGTCCCGTGATTCGGTTTAAGAGCTTGTTTGTCAGCTGCTTACTGCTCTCAGGGAACACCAGTCACCATTAGCGTCGGTCCTGAGAGCCCCGTGTTAAAGAGCGCGACGCGTTTCCCCGGGAGTCGCTCGCATAGGAAATAAACAAACAAACAAACAAATAAATAAATAACACCATCTTTGGGGGAAAAAAAAGATAATCGTTTATCCCAACATTTTATGGTCTGTAATAAAAGCATCATTCATCGCGTTGCGTCCTCGCCGCTCTTCTCTCTTTCATTTGCAGCGGCGTATCGGAAAAGCATTCCGTGCCGACATTCCAAGGACATTCCGGATAACCTCTGCCTGTTCCTCCCGAGACTCCGGGAGAATGTCCGGAATGTCCAGACGGCTGATTGGATTTATAACATTTATTTGTATTTTTGTGTAGTAATTATTATTCTTGTTTTTTTGTTTGTTTGTTTTCTTTCATTACAAAGTGAATCAGTTTTCCATTTCCACTTTCGCCGGAATATCGACCTCCGTAATCAAAGAAACGATCCTCCGTGTGTGTGTGTGTGTGTGTGTGTGTGTGTGTGTTTGCGTTCAGAGATATTTATTTGTGTCGCTTGTTTATTTGTTTTCGCCAGGGGAAAAAAAACCCTGTTATTTTTGCGCTCGCTCGCTGTTGTCGCTCGGCGGGACGGGATTTTTCCGGCCTGGGATCGATGGCGCGTGGCGGGAACGCCGCTCCCTCCAACGCCGGGGTGACTTTAAGTGTGCAGCACGCGGCTTCTGATTGGCGTCGTATCGACGGAATAAAAAAAAAAAAAACATCCGGAAACTTCATGACCTTCACAAAAACAAAAAATAAATAAATAAATAAATAAATAGATAGATAGATAGATAGATAGATAGACAGATAAATAGATAAATAGATATACAAACATCTTTACTGTGTGTTGAGGAAGGATTGCACTGTTGGCTTCATTCAACCCTAATATTTATGATCTAATGTAAACGAATGATGTCATGCATTGTTTACTATTCAAACACGCTACAGTAAATACAACGTGTAGGCAGTAAACACATCCGAGAGGCCTTTATTTTAATATGTATATATATATATATATATTCATTCATTCATTTTCTAGCGCTTTATCCGATCTCTCGGGTCACGGGGAGCCTGTGCCTATCTCAGGCGTCTATGGGCATTAAGGCAGGATACACCCTGGATGGAATGCCAACCCATCGCAGGGACACACACACACACACACACACACACACACACACACACACATTCATACACTAGGGACAATTTTCCAAGGTGCCAATCAACCTACCGTGCATGTTTTTGGACCGGGGAGGAAACCGGAGAACCCGGAGAAAACCCCCCTGAGGCACGGGGAGAACATGCAAACTCCACACACACACATGGCCGAGACGGGAATCGAACCCGGATCCTGGCGGTGTGAGGCGAACGTGCTAACCACTACGCCACCGTGCCCCCCTATATATATATATATATATATATAAATATATATATATATTATATATATATATATATATATATATATATATATATATATATATATATATATATATCTATATATATACCATATATATGGTATTAATTAAACCCATAATTGTTGTTATTTTGATTCTATTGAACAAATTTGACACAAAAAACAAATAAACAAACAAACAAACAAACAAAAAAACCAAACACTAATAAGACATTAAGCATCGTGAGAAAAATCACTTTTATCGTTAGTGATCTTTGAATATCTCTCGCTTCCGAGTGCGCTCGCTGCCAGGCTCGCTGCCTCTCGCGCAGTCGGCGGAGTCGCTTTATTTATGGTCAGGTCACGGCAGAAGTGACACCGGGGCTGTGTTTTTTTTTTGTTATAGATGAGATATTTGGCACGCAGGGTTCCGCCTGCAGTCCCGGGCCCGGGGTCAGGGAAGCGTACCAGGCGTATTTTTGTAACGAGGCGTCGAGAAACACGACACGCGGTGATAAATGGATATGTAGATCGTGTCTCTGTGCCCCATTCAGACCTCAATCTAATCGCATGCGCTTGTAACCCAGGCTTTGTGTCATTACTCATGTATTCGACACGCCGACGTGCCGAGACCCGGCCCTCGGAAAAGGGATTCAACCCCACACACACACACACACACACACATACACATACATACACGGTCCCCACAATGCATACTGCCACGCTGATTCCACACCGAGTCGTTCCCCGGGAAGAGTTTAACCCCCCGCACCCCCCCAAACATGAGGCGATGTGGTCCTCGCTGAAGGCAGAACGAATGGCGTAACACCGCGGGCCAAAAGCGACGCCGTGCAGCACGCTACACTCGTCCGTCACAGGTGCAGATGGCCTTAAAAGCATTACACGTACGCTGCTTTTATGGGTCCAACGGCTCTGAGGAGGAAACACACACACAGTGTGTAAAGTCAGCAATAAATAAATCTTCTGGTGAACAGCCGTGATAATCAGCCGAGATCTTCAGCCGGACTGTAATAATAATAATAATAATAATAA
>JACRUU010000003.1:3324055-3329055 GCA_030449085.1 Kryptopterus vitreolus
GTTATATGATTAAATTGTTATTATTTGTAATGCAAATATATATATATATATATATATATATATATATATATATATATATATATATATATATATATATATTTTTTTTTTTTTTTTTTTTTTAGAAAAAAAAAAGAGATATTTTAACATCTCTCACTTTATTACAGTACAATTAACGCATATTTCTGTTTGAACATTTTTTACAATAAACATACACATAAACAAAGAAACAAATAATAAGTAAATATAAAAGAGGTCAAGTTACACACGGATTTCTTCATTGTGTCCTTTCTGGTCCGCAGATATTAATAAAAAATAAATAAATAAATAAATAAATAAATGACACAACAACTAAATAAACTCTGTGTAAAATAACATTTTTAATCACTGAACATGACAAACAAACAACAAATAAATACATATATAAATAAATAATATAAAGAGGTGAAGTCCCACACACAGAAGATTTCTTCATTGTGGTCATTTCCGTCCGCTCATAATAAATAAATAAATAAATAAATAAATCAAACTTTGTGTACCATACATTTTTAATAATCACTGAACCATGACAAACAAACAAACAAACAAACAAACAAACAAATAAATATAAATAAATATAAAAGAGGTGAAGTTACACACAGATTTCTTCATTGTGTCATTTCCGTCCGCTATATAAATAAATAAATAAATAAATAACATAAAACAACTAAATAAACTTTGTGTACAATAAATTTTTAATCACTGAACATGACAAACAAACAAACAAACAAACAAACAAACAAATAAATATATAAATAAATATAAAAGAGGTGAAGTTACACACAGATTTCTTCATTGTGTCATTTCCGTCCGCTCATAATAAATAAATAAATAAATAAATAAATAAATAAATAAACTTTGTGTACAATAAATTTTTAATCACTGAACATGACAAACAAACAAACAAACAAACAAACAAACAAACAAATAAATATATAAATAAATATAAAAGAGGTGAAGTTACACATAGATTTCTTCATTGTGTCATTTCCGTCCGCACATAATAAATAAATAAATAAAATTTGTGTAAAATACATTTTTAATCACTGAACATGACAAACAAACAAACAAACAAACAAATAAATAAATAAATAAATATAAAACAGGTGAAGTCACACACAGATTTCTTCATTGTGTCATTTCTGTCCACACATAGCAAATAATTAAATAAATAAATAAATAAATAAAATGTGTGTAAAATACATTTTTAATCACTGAACATGACAAACAAACAAACAAATAAATATATAAATAAATAAATATAAAACAGGTGACGTTACACACAGATTTCTTCATTGTGTCATTTCTGTCCACACATAGCAAATAAATAAATAAATAAAATTTGTGTAAAATACATTTTTTATCACTAAGCATGACAAACAAACAAACAAACAAATAAATAAATATATAAATAAATAAATATAAAACAGGTGAAGTTACACACAAATTTCTTCATTGTGTCATTTCTGTCCACACATAGCAAATAAATAAATAAATAAATAAATAAATAAAATTTGTGTAAAATACATTTTTAATCACTGGACATGACAAACAAACAAACACAAATAAATAAATGTATAAATAAATAAATATAAAACAGGTGAAGCTACACACAGATGTCTTCATTGTGTCATTTCTGTCCACACATAGCAAATAAATAAATAAATAAATAAATAAACTCTGTGTAAAATACATTTTGAACGAATGAACATTAGTGTTACTGACGCGCCGAGTCTCAAATCAGGCACCGAATCCGCCACGATGCACAAATCCGGCAAATAAAAGAGTCCGTGCGGAAACATAGCAAAAGTGTCCCGAAGATTTAGGGCGTTTAAAAGCAGTCGTTACTTTAAAACATTTACAAGAACAGTGGAAACAGAAGTAACTTTGTATCATGTTGAAATTGTTTTTATAAGAAGTGTTTATTAAAGTACAAATAAAATAGAATTAGGGAAAATAATCGTTAATTATTTTTTAATTTTTATTTATTTAAAAACTTTTATATTCACCATTCCAAGGTTCCAAAATGTGCTTTATTTATCAGAATAAATCCGTCTGTGCAATACGTTAATTATTTACATTAAAAACATGTTTAAAACTCGTTATTGTAAGCGCTCACAACATGCAGCATTACATCATCCATAATCAATTAACCAATAATAATAATCAATAAAACACTCAGAGAAATCCAATACAAATGTAATGTCAGCACAATTATAACATGAGAGTGACAGTAACGTGACAGGAGCTTCCAGGAGACTTTATTATTGTTGTTATTATTATTATTGTTGTTGTTGGTATTATTATTATTATTATTGGCGTGAATATCACAACGATATATCTATGTAAACAAGCAGAAGGATTAAAGTGCCCCGGACGTCGTCTCATTAGTTTGCAGCTCGTTAAGGCGCAGCTTCGACCTTGATTTATTCGTCTAATCGGCTGTTTGTTTGTTTGTTTGTTTGTTTGTTTTAATCCATACGTGTAATTTTCAGATCTCCTCCAGAGCAGCAGCGGTGTGTGTGTGTGTGTGTGTGTGTGCACGAGTGCGTATCCAAGAGCATCGAGCACTCTCTGGGATAAATACACAATTAGCATTGTGTGTGTTTGTGGACAAAAACGACTGTGTGAGGCTCCGGAGCGCAAAAAATAAATAAATAAATAAATACAAACATCCTGCGAAAAAAAAAAGCATTAAAGAAATACAAATGAAGAAAGATATATATATATATATATATATATATATATATATATATATATATATATAATATATATATCTATGATGTAATCACATGATAATACAGTAATTTTAACAGCACTCATTTTATATTCGCGCACAATTAACACACAGCGTATATTTCTGTTTCACCATTAAAAAAATAATAATACATTTAAAAACAATAAAAAAAAAAAACTAAACAAAAAAAAACAAAAAAAAAAAACAAAAAAAAAAAAAAAAAAAAAAAAAAAAAAAATATATATATATATATATATATATATATATATATATATATATATAGCAAGCAAGTAAATAAATAAATAAATATAAACGCCACTTCTTTATGTAGATATTAAATAGATAAATAAATACATAAATAAATAGATAAATAAATAAATAAATAAATAAATAAATAAATAAATAAATAAAATTAGCAGGGGCACGGTGGCGTAGTGGTTAGCACGTTCGCCTCACACCGCCATGGTCCGGGTTCGATTCCCGTCTTGGCCATGTGGAGTTTGTGCATGTTCTCCCCGTGTCTCAGGGGGTTTTTTTTTTTTTTTTCTCCGGGTTTCTCCGGTTTCCTCCCCCGGTCCAAAAACATGCACGGTAGGTTGATTGGCACCTTGGAAAATTGTCCCTAGTGTGATTGAATGGGTGTGTGTGTGAATGTGTGAGTGTGTGTGCCCTGCGATGGGTTGGCATTCCATCCAGGGTTTATCCTGCCTTAATGCCCATAGACGCCTGAGATAGGCACAGGCTCCCCATGACCCGAGGAAAGATCGGATAAAGCGCTAGAAGATGAATGAATGAATGAATGAATGAATGAATGAATAAAATTAGCGTTATTGACGCTCCGAATCAGGCACTGAAATCCACCACGATGCACAAATCCGGCAAATAAAAGAATCGGTCAATCAGTAAACCGGTAAATTTGTGTGGAAACAAAGCAAAAATGATGATTTACGTAGTTTTAAAACACAGTCGTTAATTTTAAAACGTTTAAAAGAACGATGAGAACATCTGGACATTGTTTATTGTTTATTTTGAAGAAGTCACAATAAGCTACAAAAGCGGAAAGTGATACTTTTTATTAGTTTACTTTTATGAACGTTTCCAACGTTAAACCCTTTTTTAACATTAAATGCGCATTAAACATTAAATTTCTCTTTTAATGAAAATGTTTCGCAATCAAATAAAAGGCTTTCGTGGCTTTATATTTTATGTTCACATTTATATTTACATACTTCTAAATGCACGGGACGGGATCAAACCCCTCCTGAACACTTTCTCCACAAAAAAAAAACGTACGTCCCAGTTAACGAGGTAATTGATGGCAATCGGTTGACGCTAACGAGCTTAATTAAATGTAATTAACGAAGTGAAGGGCAGGTGATCTGCATGACTTTGAGTGTGTTGGGGTTTTCCTGGTTCATGGGTTCGAATCCCATTCCTAGAAAGCCGTCACCGCGGGGCCCTTGAACAAGGCCCCCTACCCTTTCATCTTCTCGAGACTGGATGAAGACGTTTCACGAGGCATTGTCGTAAATATCGCAATACATTTTATAACGGTGCGTGTTTTATTTGAGTTAAGAGAACGAAACGAGGGAGAAAGGACAAATAGAGGATAAACGAAGGATGACTCGCCTTGCGTCCCGTCCCGAGATGAGAAAAAGCGCGCATCAGACTGTACGCGTACGCCGGGAAACATAATTGAAGTCGCAAATTGAAAACGGGAGACACGCTCGTTGGCAGAAAGACGAGTTTTCCATCTGTACGCCTTTTATTCCTCGTCCAATTGATCCCTTTCAGGCTTAAAAAAAAAAAAAAAAAAGAAAGAAAGAAAAAAAAGAAAAGAAAAAAAAAAACCTCGTTGCATCCGAAAGCGGCATTAACAACGCGAGGAATTTACAGTGCGACTCGGCCGCGTCAGGAATCTGTACACAATCTGTAACGAGGAGCGTCTAATAAGCGTTAATTACCTTTAATTAAACTCGTTATCGGCAACCAATTGTCGTTAATTACCTCGTTAGCTTCGACGGATTTATTCTTCCCCGTGAATTATCAGCGTACAGGTGTGAAATCAAATTTATTCCATTTTTAAAAATAGATATTGCATTCTTTGGTAAGTGTGTGAGTGTGTGTGTATATGTGTGTGTGTGTTTATTGCTGTGGTGTGTGTGTGTTTGTGTGTGAAATTTTTATTCAGCGGCAGCCTTGTCTCTTTGTCCATTATCTTTTTTCA
>JACRUU010000003.1:3334055-3339055 GCA_030449085.1 Kryptopterus vitreolus
TAACGAGTCACGTAGCTTAACGAAAACAGAGCGTCACGAACGAGTGTAACACACAAAAAAACCTCACCAGCTTATGGAAGAGAATAAATATATATACATACAATAAACATAAACACAGACGCTATAAATAAACAGTTTACGAACTTTCGACAAGACGAACAAACCTGTCCACAAAGCAAAACAAATAAAACGTTAGCTAGCGAATCACGTAGCTTAACGAACCGGGAGCGCCGCGAACGAGTGCAACGAGTAATCCATTATCCATCGCGTGTTGAAGATTTCTTCGTTAACTTGTTCTTATTCGTATGTTTATCGTAAATCTTTTGCGTGGATTTTCTGGCCTGATTTGTGCAACGTAAATTGTTCAGGATCCTCGTTAAAAAGAAATCGTACGGTGAAAAAAAGAACGACGCTTGAAAGCGAAAGAGTCACGTCGGGGTGAATCGCAGAAGTTGATCCTCGCAGCTTTATTGCGCGATAAAAGACGGCGGTGAGAAAAACGGAGTAAAAAAATCGCCGGCAGCTTTTAAGCGCGTTTAAGGAAGATTGTTTTCCGACAGACAGGAAATGATCGGAAATGATCTCTATCCTTCCATCCGCTCGGGATGACGAAACCCCTCCCGAGCACAAACAAACGTTTTATAAAACAAACGGGGGGAAAAAAAACGTTAATCTTTCAATCATCCGGTAAAAAAAATATCGGAGAAATATTGCGGTCATATCCGGGATACGAAGGTTTTTACGATGTGTGTATTAAAGAGTGTCCTTAAGATGGCTAGTTAGCGTAGCGTAGGCGTTTGAATCCTTTTCCGCGGGATATTTCCTCTTTAATCGCTCAAAGTTTTTCTCGTTACGAGGCGCGTTGACGATTTCTTTATGGCCGCGCGGAGAGAAAAGAAACCTGCGCTAGCGTGTGATCTTTGTCAGGCGGCGCGGATGGTTTCGTCAGTCGTTAGCGTTTGAATGGATGGTCTGGACGAGGCTGCGTTTGGCTGTTTTTCGCGTGCGACTGCGGCGGGCGAAAGTTCCCTCTGTGCGGGCGGATCGTCTGTCACTGCGTCCTGTTTATACAATACCGCATTGTGATGGAGCCTAATTAATTAGACGCGCTATAAAAAGAGCGCTTGTTCTGATAAACAGTAATTACTGTGAGGTTCGGAGGGGAGGGAGGGAAAAAAAAAACAAAAGGAGAGCAGACGGACCGTGGCGGAGAGAGAGAGAGAGAGAGAGAGAGAGAGGAGAGAGAGAGAGAGAGAGACGGACGGAGATTTCATCCATCACCACCTCACCGAGTCTCACAGCGAGTCCATTCACACAGGTGAGTTTCACCCCACAGTACCCGAATCCCCACTACCACTCACAAACCCCCCCGGGGGAGGGGGGGTGATGGAGGCAAGAGAGAGAGAGAGAGAGAGAGAGAGATGCTCAGAAAGATGGATGCATGGATAGAGGGATAGATGTGCAGAGTGATTTATTGATTGATTGATTTATTGATTGGTTGATTGATTGATGAATATAGCAGATGGGAAATGGATGGGTGGAAAGACAGATGGAGTGAAAGACATACAGACAGACATACAGACAGACAGACAGACAGATAGATAGATAGATAGATAGATAGATAGATAGATAGATAGATAGATAGATAGATAGATGAACAGATAGATGAACAGATGGATAGACAAGCTGAAGGGGGGACATGCAGATTGATTGAATGATTAACTGATTGATTGATTGATTGATGAAGACAAATGGATGGATGGAGAGATAGATAGATAGATAGATAGATAGATAGATAGATAGATAGATAGATAGATAGATAGATAGATAGATAGATAGATAGATAGATAGATAGATAGATAGATAGATAGATAGATAGATAGATTGCTTAGATAGATGATTGATAGTGAGATCGAATTAAATGGATGGATGGAGAGATTGATGGCAGATTGAAAGATAGAGATAGATAGATAGATAGATAGATAGATAGATAGATAGATAGAGATAGATAGATAGATAGATAGATAGATAGATAGATAGATAGATAGATAGATAGATAGATAGATAGATAGATAGATAGATAGATAGATTGATTGACTGATTGATTGATTGATTGATTGAGGAATATAAATGGATGGATGGAGAGATTGATGGGTTGAAAGACAAATAGATGGATGGATGAACAGATGGATAGACAAGCTGAAGGGGGAACATGCAGATTGATTGAATGATTAACTGATTGATTGATTGATAAAGACAAATGGATGGATGGATAGATAGATAGATAGATTAAATGATTGAAATACAGACAGACATATGGAGCGCAAGAAAGATAGATAGATAGATAGATAGATAGATAGATAGATAGATAGACAGATAGACAGATAGATAGATGGATGAACAGGCAGTCTGATTGGTTGATTGAATGATTGATTGGTTTATAAAGATAAATGGACAGACAGACAGAGAGAAATAAAGATGGACGGACAGACAGACAGACAGACAGGTAGATAGACGGTCGGAGAGACAGACAGATAGATCACATGCATATAGACTTTGATATACTCAGACGGACAAAGAGAAAACAGACAGATAGAGTGAGACAGACAGATACAGAGACTGATTCAGACAGACTGATGGACGGATGGACATACAGAGATAGAGTGAGAGAGATGATACTTGTTAGACAAAGTGTGTGTGTGTGTGTGTGTGTGTTTGTGTGTGTGTGTGTGTGTTTGCACGTTCTGCATATAGTTCCAGTACTGCTATAATATAATATTAACAGACACAATGTTTCTCGGAGCGATTTTTTCAGACGGGGTGAATTTGCGTGAGGTGAATTGATACACAGTGTGAACGCAGACAGAAAAAAGGAGGGGAAAATAGTTCGATATCATAGATTTCTTTTTTTCTCCCTTAAACCTGCCCTGAATACTGGCTCGGGTTCCCGCTGCATTTTCCGCAGTCGCGGCGAGATTCCTGATGCGGAAAGGAATTGTGATATGTGGGGTTTTTTTTGCAGTATGTGAGACTCGCATGCAGGGACGCGTTAGCTCTAATTTCCTGGAAAATGAAAATGCTGCGATCGTGCGCCGCATTCGTAAACAAATACACAAAAGAAAAAAGAAAAACTTTCCAGGTGGTCATGTGACCCTCTTCCTCGCCACTCGCACGATTTCCACACCTGTGTGTGTGTGAGGGTACTGACGCACATGTACACTAATTATCTAACAACACCGAGTCTGTGTGAGAGAGACAGACAGATTGTCAGACAGACAGGCTGCAATATAGACAAATAGACAGAATGTAAGACAGACATGCAGACTGTGAGTCAGACAGATGGAGAGACAGACATGCCATAATACTGGACAGAGTGTAAGACAGACATGCCCTAATACTGGACAGAGTGTAAGACAGACAGACAGCCTGTGGGACACACAGACAGGTCACAAGACAGAAAGGTGAATGGACAAACAGACTATTAAAGCAGGCAGACAGCCAAAAAAGGAATCAGATGAACAGACAGAGAGACATGCTATAATACTGGACAGAGCATAAGACAGACAAGACAAGACAAGCAAAGAGACAGACAGATTACATTGACAGACGGACAGACTGTGAGTTAGACAGATGTACAGACAGAGAGACATGCCATAATACTGGACAGAGTGTAAGACAGACAGAAGGACAGATAGAAAAGACAAGAAGACTTTGAGGCAAAGAGACAGACAGATTGCATTGACAGACGGACAGACTGTGAGTTAGACAGATGTACAGACAGAGAGACATGCCATAATATGTGTAAGTGTAAGACAGACAGAAGGACAGATAGAAAAGACAAAAAGACTTTGAGAGAAAGAGACAGACAGATTGCATGACAGATGGGCAGACTGTGTGTCGGACAGACGGCCTGTGAGACAGACAGAAAGGTGGACGGACGAACAGCAGACATTAAAGCAGACAGACAGCCAAACAGGGAATCAGATGGACAGACTGAAAGACAGACAGGCTGTAATAAAGACATCTAGACAGACTATAAGACAGACAGATTAACAGGCTGTTAGACCGATGTACAGACAAGGAGACATGCCATAATTCTGGACAGAGTGTAAGACAGACAGAATATGAGACAACAAAAGAGTTACAGATACATGAGATGGAAAGACAGAAAGACCATGAGGCAGAGAGATGTACAAAATGAGAGCCAGACAAGCCAGACTGTGAGACAGATAGATGAACACATCAGTCAGACAGACTGTTAGGCTGGCAGACAGACAGCCATTCAGAGTCAGACAGACAGACTGAGAGTCAGACAGAGAGAATGACAGATGGAAAAATCCGTCAGACAGTAAGACAAACAGAGGCAGATAGACAGATAGATCAAGATCATAGATCATCATAATACAGATGACCTGTGAGACAGACAAATAAACATATTGTGAGACAGACCAAAAAACAGACATATTGTGACACAAACAAACAAATAGATATATTGTGAGACAGACAGACAGACAAATAGACATCTTTTGAGACAGACAGACAGACAGATAGACATGTTGTGAGAAAGACAGACAGATGGACATTGTGTAAATGTATTACAGCTTTGATGTGTGATGTCTCGGGTTACATGAGGAAGTGCAGATGGACATGTTGTGAGACAGATAGACATGTTGTGAGACAGACAGACAGACAGACAGACAGACAGACATGATGGACATTGTGTACGGAGTATGTGTAAATGTATACAGCTTTGATGTGTGATGTCTCGGGTTACATGAGGAAGTGCAGATGGACATGTTGTGTGATGAGACAGATGACATGTTGTGAGACAGACAGACAGACAGACAGACAGACAGACAGACAGACAGATGGACATTGTGTAAATGTATTACAGCTTTGATGTGTGATGTCTCGGGTTACATGAGGAAGTGCAGATGGACATGTTGTGAGACAGATAGACATGTTGTGAGACAGACAGACAGACAGACAGACAGACAGAC
>JACRUU010000003.1:3344055-3346555 GCA_030449085.1 Kryptopterus vitreolus
TGTCTGTCTGTCTGTCTGTCTGTCGGTCATCTATGCTGATCTATCTATCTATCTATTATCTATCTATCGATCTATCTATCTATCTATCTATCTATCTATCGCTATCTATCTATCTATCTATCTATCTATCTATCTATCTACCTACCTACCTACCTACCTACCTACCTACCTACCTACGACCTACCTACCTACCTACCCTACCTACGATCTATCTATCTATCTACTGTATACTGTATCTATTAACGTTAGGGTTGGTTTGAAGTGTAAGTGTAAAATATGGGACGTGGCTCCTTTAAGAATTGTGTTCCAGTTTCGGTTGCTTTTCCATATAAACTGGTGATACGTTTTGTTCGTGTGTTTGTTTAGGTTTTGGTGTTTAGGTACACGGAAGCGCTTTATTGCGTTCAGTAAAAAAAATGCGCTTTATTGCAGTAATACGGATTTTTGGGAATGCGATGCGCTTGCGTAAGGTTCCATACGGTAATATACACTAAGATAGTGAGGAGATCGTACCTGTTGTGAATGCGCAGATAGTAGGTGTAATCGGGGGAAAAATTTAGGAAGTGTGAGTGGATGCACTGAACCTTTATTTATTTATTTCTTTAAATATATATATATATTATATTATATATATATATATATATATATATATATATATATATATATATATATATGTTGCGTTGACGGTTTTATATATAAACACAAATACAAACACACACTGATTACTCCACACATACTACGGCCCTCTCTGTCGCAACTCATAAAACCTCTCTCTCTCTCTCTCTCTCTCTCTCTCTCTCTCTCCCCTCTCCGTCCTCCTCCCTCGCTCGTGATAGAGAGCACTCTGGGGGCGGGCGAGAAAGCACGATTGCTCATCCTCCACTTGTTTATCCTGTAATCCTCTCAGGGTTTCTGTTGCATTGATAAATTTGGTGTTTCCACCAGCTTTGTGTCTCGCTGCTCAATAGGCGAGCAGACAGCCTGGGACTCCACCTGCACTGAGCCATCACAGCGTCGGATCAATGCGTACACACACACACACACACACACACACACACACACACACACAAACAGCTTTTTTTATGTTTAATGCCTCCGGGACACACAAACATCCCTCAACTGCTGGTGCTCTTCAGGCAGGGAGCAGATTTCTAAACCTCACCCACTTAATGCCATCCGTATAGATCCGCAAATGTCGGAGCGGATTTAACACCATCGTGCCATCTCGTACCATCATCTTTTTTTTTTATCTTCTTCTTTCATCCTAATCACACACCACACACACAACACACACACACACACACACACACGATTACACTCATTCATTACAGTCTTATTTTTTGCAGTTGTTTTTTTTTTTTTTTTTTTTTTTGTTAGTTTGTTTTTTTTTCCTGTTGTGAGATTTCCCAGCATTCCCGAGCCCATGTTGATCCGTGTGTTTACTCCGAGTGTAACGTATGTGTATTTTTTCCCCTGAAATGTTTTGGTACGGCGTTTTCAATCCGGTGCGTCTAAACGTGGAATAAACAAAATACACAACGATTTCAACAATTTCACTTTTGACGATTCAAAAGTGTGTGTGTGTGTGTGTGTGTGTGTGTGTGTGTGTGTGTGTGTGTGGGTGTGTCGTGTGTGTGTGTGTGTGTGTTGTAAAGGCTAACGGATCCTAAGCGCTAGCGTTAGCCGCTAAGCAGGAAATAATTAGCACTAATGCTAACGCTAGCGATTCTTTTTCATTTTATGTCCGACTTCAAAAATTTCACGTGTTAAGACATGTTAAAGTCTGTTAAAATAAGGAAAGTAGATGTAAAACACACACACACACACACACACACACACACACACACACACACACACACACATTTGTTTTATCTAAATGGGTTCTAACTATTTCATTAAAATTTTTCCTTTAATTTAATTTAATTGGGACAATGTAATTAATATAATAAAATGTTGATTAATATAATAAAATTGCATTGTGTTGTTTGATTTATTCTTTTTATATAAAAACATTAGAATTATCATTTTATATCATTATAATTTTCATTCAAATTAACATAATATTATGTCATTTAATATTTTTTATGGAAATGAGATATAAATATTTCCTGCATCATAAAATATTATATTTTTTAATATATTATTTAACCAAACACACAATTTATTCCAAATTGTTAAATAAAAAAAACAAAACAAATGTTAATAATCAGAAATGATAGTAATAATAAACTGCATTAATAGTAATAATAATAATAATAATAATAATAATAATAATAATAATAATAATAATAATAATAATAATAATAATAATAATAATAAAGCAACAAGCAATTTTATGATTTGGATTTTACAGTCTGAATTTTTGTTTGTTTACTTTATGAAAAAAAGATTTACTTTCTTTTTATTCTTCCACTGAACATTATCAGTGTTTCAGATGTAATTGTGACGTTGTCGTTTAATTGGTTCCCTGAAAATTAATTGAAAATTGAAGTTAATTGAT
>JACRUU010000003.1:3354055-3371555 GCA_030449085.1 Kryptopterus vitreolus
ACTTTTGCCAACAGCAGCCAGGCTTCAATTCCTTCAATCTCACGCGCTTGTGTGTGTGTGTGTGTGTGTGTGTGTGTGTGTGTGTGTGTGTGTGTGTGTGTGTGTGTGTGTTTTTTCCGTGCGGACGTGGCCATGTTTGGCGTCTCCGCTGTCATGTTTGATAATTTCACGCTCTCGTGAACAAAAGGCTCTCACGGTTCAGCTGAAGCATGTCCGCCGCTCTCTGACAGGACGCTCTCCGGGGCGGCGCGTCTGATTGGTCACTCCGTCTCCGCAAATAAAGCAAGAGCGGGAAAAAAAAGTCGTTCCTCTTCGCCAAATTTGTTCCCGCGCCGCCCTTTTTCAGCTTTCCATCAGCCGAGGTTAATGGAAGGGATCAGGGAAGGTTCTGAAGCTGAGGGTTTTTTTTTTTTTGCCGCTGAAGGTACAGCGAGTCGCTTTAGGGACGTATAAAGGCAGGCCTTGTTGGCAGGACGCCTCGGGGGCCTCGGGGGCCTCGGGGGCCACAGCCGTCGCAGCCGTCGCCTCACACTCTGATGACTTCTCTTATTTATCTCCCACTCCGACACCGACTGCAGCATGTCCATGACTGCTTTCCCAACACATGTCGGGAAGGAGTAAATCAAAACTCCTGCACTTGTTGTAGATGATTTGTAGCTCACTCATACTGTGGAAACACACACACACACACACACACACACACACACACACACACACGGTGTAAAACTTAAAATCAAGCTTTGATTGACTTGAGCTGGAAAAGTGTTTGAAGTTCAGAGGATGAAATACAGGCCGTGTGTTTCTTTCGGTCCATCACACACACACACACACACACACACACACACACACACACACACACACACACACACACACTGATAACAGAGCACATACACTCAGATAATCACAGCGAATTCACTCTCAGGTTGAGGCGTCGCTGCTCCATGTGGCTAATAAACACATGAAATAAACACAAATAACACAAATAAACAATTACAAAGTAGAATACAAAAATAAAGCGTTTACACCAATAGCGTAATAAAATAATAAAATAAATAATAATAGTAGAATTAAGGGGGAAAAAATTATATATATACAAATGTAATGTAAATGAAGCATTTCAGGGCTCTGCATGACATTTTCCTGTTTACTTATTTATTTGTTTCTTTCTTTTTATTTATTTATCTATTTTATTCTGTAATTTTATTCCTTGTTCATTCTAGTTTTCTTTCTTTTTGTTTATTTTTTCTTTCTTTCCCTTCTCTTCTTACTCTAACATTAGTTATTTATTTAGTCCATTTCATTTATATTTATTTGTTTGTTTATTTATAGCTTTAACACATGTTATTTTATTGTATTAGTTTATTTATTAATGGATTCTATCTATCTGTCTATCTATCTATCTATCTTTTTTTTCTTACTCTAACGAGTCCAACTATTTAGCTAATTAATTTATATTTATTTGTTTGTTAATTTATAGCTTTAACAATTGTTTGTTTATTTTATTAGTTTATTTATTCATGGATTTAATCTTTCTTTAACTCATTCTCTTCTTACTCTAACATTATTTATTTAGTTAGTTTATGTATTTATATGTATGGGTTTGTTTATTTATAGCTATAACAATGGTTTGTTTATTTTTCTAGTTTATTTATTAATGGATTTAATCTTTATTTCTTCCTATTCTTACCCTAACACCGTTTATTTATCCAGTTGATTTATTCAGATCTCTTTATTTGTTTATGTATAACTTTAACACGTGTTTGTTTATTTGATTAGTTTATTAATTAATCTTTCTTAATTAATTTACATATTTATTGCTGTTTTTCTTTTCTTTCCTTTTCCTTCTTATTTTATTACGTTGCCACAATTTATTCATTCATTTAAATTGTTTGTTTTTTTTTTCCTTATTTTTTTTCTCTTTTTACTTTAACATTTATTTGTTTGTTTGTTTATTTATCTGTTTATTTGTTCCTTGGCCATTTCTTTCTAAACAAACAGCAACGTTCTAATCTAATCTAGACTAATTTAATCTGATGTGATCTAACCCACTCTAATAGAATCTGATCTAATCCAATCTAATCTACTCTCATTTAATCTGAGTTGATCTAATCTAATCTAATAGGATCTGATCTGATCTAATTGGATCTAATCGAATAGGATCTAATCTAATCTACTCTCATTTAATCTGAGTTGATCTAATCTAATAGGATCTGATGTAATCTAATCTAATAGGATCTATCTGATAATCTAATCTAATAGGATCTGATGCAATCTAATAGAATCTAATAGGATCTGATCTGATCTAATCTAATCTAATAGGATCTGATCTAATCTACTCTGAGTATATAATGTATATAAATAAACGCAGGCGTGTCTGTGTGTAATCCTTCACTCGGTCATTAAATCAGACACTGCGGTAATCAGGATTAACGCCTGGAACTCCATTTCCCATCAGCCACTGCACCTGAGTGTCATGTGATTGGTTCTACACCTGATTCTCAATCACAAGTTCTTAGCAGCTGAGTTAAGACTCATTACACACACAAACAAACAAACAAACAAACAAACAAGTAAATGCACTCCTTCTTCCATGTATTATGTGCATGGGGCTTTATTTACTTGTTTGTGTTTGGAATGTAGATCAAAGCAGGGGAGTTTATTTACACAAAATAAGACACAGAACGTCTCGGTCATGTGTGTGTGGAGTTTGTGCATGTTCTCCCCGTGTCTCAGGGGGTTTTTCTCCGGGTTCTCCGGTTTCCTCCCCCGGTCCACAAACATGCACGGTAGGTTGATTGGCACCTTGGAAAATTGTCCCTAGTGTATGAATGTGTGTGTGTGTGTGTGTGTGTGTGTGTGTGTGTGTCCTGCGACGGGTTGGCATTCCATCCAGGGTGTATCCTACCTTAATGCCCATAGACGCCTGAGATAACGGCGTTCTCTGTATGTCACTGAAACGCGTTATAGCATGACGATACGCTGCGTGTTGACAACGTCAGCTCCATAAACATCTCCATCACACCGGCATGAGCATGGAGTGAAAGATCTCCTGCTGTAGAACTCCAACCGCATTTAACATTATTATATAACATTATTATCACATTATAACAGAGAATACATGTTTTACAGCAGTTACTTTACTGTGAATTACTATTTCCTGTTTATGGTTTTTAGCTTGTGTGTGTAAATAAACAGGAATGTGGAGTCCAAGAGTCTCGTATGTTGATTAGTTTTATTCTCACTGCGCAAGTTATGCACATAATCTTTTTTTTTGGTTTGAAAAAGGTGTGGGGACACGGTGGTTTAGTGGTTAGCACGTTCGCCTCACACCGCCAGGGTCCGGGTTCGATTCCCGTCTCGGCCATGTGTGTGTGGAGTTTGTGCATGTTCTCCCCCGTGTCCTCAGGGGGTTTTTCTCCGGTTTCTCCGGTTTCCCCCCCCCGGTCCAAAAACATGCACGGTAGGTTGATTGGCACCTTGGAAAATTGTCCCTAGTGTATGAATGTGTGTGTGTGTGTGTGTGTGTGTGTGTGTGTGTGTGTCCTGCGATGGGTTGGCATTCCATCCAGGGTGTATCCTGCCTTAATGCCCATAGACGCCTGAGATAAACACAGACTCCCCGTGACCCGAGGGAAGATCAGTAGATAAAGTGGTAGAAGATGAATGAATGAATGAATGGATGGATGGATGGATGGATGAATAAATGGATGAAAACGGTGTTTATAGAGATGTAAACGCTTCCTGGTTGCTCTCCAGAGTGGGATCTTGCTGTAACCATGGAAACATTGTCTTCCCAATCTGGATTAAAGGAGATGTTTGAATAAAAATGTCACATCATTGTTAAAGGATTGGCTTCTTTCAGGTGAAATGGAATATAATTTAATAATGGACATTAATATGAAGCAGGTTTACAGGAATACAAAGGAATAAAGTTAAAATGATTATTAATTATTAATTATTTATTAATTATTATTATTAACAATCATAATGCCTTTGCCAAGGAAAACTTACAAGCAACCATAACCGTTCCTCACCGTTCACTCGTCCCAAATCCGGGTCCTAAGTAGAAATTCAAAACATAAAATTGTCGTTTTTATTTTAAAAAATGTAAAAATAAATAAATAAAATAATAAAGATATATATATATATATACATACTTTGTATAATATTAGTATTCTTTTTTTATGAATAATAATATAATATAATATTTAAGTAATTATAATATGATTAATAATTAATAATTTTTATATAAAATGTAAATGTCACTAAATTAATTCAATTGAATTAAAAATTCAAAAATGAGATTAATTAATTAATTATAATTAATTATGTGTGTGTGTGTAGATACACATATGTGTGTGCATAGATATGTAAGTGTATGATGAAATCCGATAACACTGTACGGAAGAAAAGACACCTGTTAGTTTTATCCCAGTGGTACTCCACTCACACAAACCCGTAAACAGACACTCGTAAATCCTGAGCTGCTTTCGTCCCGCCGACATTTTCACCCACTTCAGAGTTTTCCGGGCTTTTCCTTTATCCGCCGTCCTGACCCCATCTCGCCAAGTCAATTACAGCAAATTAGGCACCGTTTAGAAAAAAAAATGCGCATTCGGTTGCACCGCTCTCGAACTCCAATCCGCTGTTTCCATGGGAACGACGTGACAACGGCTGGCTCAGGTGGGCTGGCAAGTCGCCCTTCTCTTTGTATTGTGGAGAATATAAATAAATAAGTGAGCGCGTGGTTCGTTGAGTCGTACGCGCATCTGTGGAGGTTCATTATGAGTGTGTGTGTGTGTGTGTGTGTGTCTTTCATAGGTGTGTGTGTGTGTCTTTCATAGGTTTGAAAGGCATTACTTTCGCTCCAGTGTTTTTTCATATCTTTAATTGTTAAAGTCAAATAATTGATTCAAATCAGGCCCATGTGTTGGCTTTTACTGAAACTTTCTCTCTAAAACTGTGTGTGTGTGTGTGTGTGTGTGTGTGTGAAATATAAAGGAAGTGATTAGTATGTAAAATAATATAGTATTCACACAAATGTATTTTATTGGGTTTTTATATGGCAGACCAACACAACGTATCGCTATTATGGAAGTAAGAAAGGAAGGAAGCCATTGTCCACACAAAAGAATAAGAATTCCCATTTTGGCCTCCATGCAAAGTTCTACGCATTGCCTAAACACTGAACTTCAGCCTGAACACACCGTCACCACTGTGAAACATGGTGGTGGCGGCGGCATCATGCTGTGGGGATGCTTTTCTTCAGCAGGGACAGGGACAGCTGGTCAGATTTGATGGAAAATGTAGGGAGGTGGTGGCTTAGTGGTTAAGGTGTTGGACTCTGGACCAGAAGATCGCAGGTTCAAACCCCACCACCACGAAGCTGCCACTAGTGGGCCCTTGAGCAAGGCCCTTAACCCTCAATTGCTCAGTTGTAAGTCGCTCTGGATAAGGGCGTCTGCCAAATGCCGCAAATGTAAATGGAAAGATGGATGGAGATAAGGAAAACGTGTTAGGGGAGGGGCTACAGAGGTCTTGAGATCAAGCCAGATGTTCAGCAGGACAACGACCCTAAACATTCATCCAGAGCTACAACGGTTGGGATTATAGAGCGTATTCATGTGTTGGAACGGCCCAGACCTCGATCCTATTGATAATCATTGGCTAGACGTGAAAATGGCCGTTTCCAGACGTTCTCTATCCAATCGCATTCAAATGGAGCTGTTTTGTAAATGACAAAACTCACAGTCTGTAGATGTGCAAAGCGGGTGGAGGCGAACTCAAAAAGACCTGCCGCTGTAATTGCAGTGAAAGTTGTTTTAGGACAAAGTATTGACTCAGGCGGGTCGATACATATGCACAGCACATTTTTCACATTTTTATTTGTAATCTCTCACACAAAATCTCACACAAAACAACATTTACAGTGGCGAGAAAACGTATGTGAACTTTTTGGAATTTCATGGTTTTCTGAATAAATTTGTCCTAAAATGTTATCTGATCTTCATCTAATTCATTGGTATTGACAAACACAATGTGTCTAAAAATAAAAAAAAACAAAATAATAACACCAAAAAAAAAATCCAATCTTTCTTGTCTTTATTGAACACAATCATTCAACATTCAAAATGGCAGTGGAAAAAGTAAGTGAAAGCTTAGAATGAATAACTGGTTGACCCCCCCTGGCAGCAATAACCTCAACCAGGCGCTTCCTGTAGCTGTGGATCAGACCTGCACATCGCTGAGGAGGAATTTTAGCCCATTCTTCCTGGCAGAACTGCTTTAGCTCTGTCATATTCTTTGGACGTCTCTTGTGTACGGCCCTCTTCAAGTCAATCCATAGCATCTCTATTGGGTTGAGGTCTGGGCTCTGACTCGGCCACTCCAAAAGGCGGATTTTGTTTTTCTGAAGCCATTCTGTTGTGGACTCGCTCCGGTGTTTTGGGTCGTTGTCCTGTTGCATCACCCACTTTCTACACAGTTTCATCTGATGTACAGACATTCTCACATTATCCTGAAGAATTGTCTGATATACTTGGGAATTCATCTTCCCCTCAATGATTGCAAGCTGGCCAGGCCCTGATGCAGCAAAGCAGGCCCAAATCATGATGCTTCCTCCACCATACTTTACAGTTGGGATGATGTTGTCATGACGATATGCCGTGCCCTTTCTACGCCAGATGTAGTGCTGTGTGTTTTTTCCAAATAGTTCAATCTTAGTTTCATCAGTCCACAAGACATTTTGCCAATACCGCTGTGGAGTGTCAACAAGTGTGGAGTGTTGCAAACTTAAGGCGTGCAGCAATGTTCTTTTTAGTAAGCAGCGGCTTCCTTTGCGGTGTTCTGCCGTGGATACCCTGCTTGTTCAGTGTTTTACGTATTGTAGACTCATGAACAGATATGTTAGCAAGTTCCAATGATGCCTTCAAATCTTTGGCTGTCATTCGGGGTTGTTTCTTTACCTCATTGATGAGTGTTCGTTGTGCTCTTGGTGTCATTTTGACGGGGCGCCCACTTCTAGGTAGAGTAGCAACAGTCCCAAATTGTCTCCATTTGTAGATTGTTTGCCGAACTGTAGACCGGTGAATTTCTAAAGTCTTTGAAATAACTTTGTAACCCTCGCCAGCTTCATGTAAATCAACAATTCTTGATGGTAGGTCCTCTGAAAGCTCTTTTTGGCGAGGCATGGCTCACATAATCATGTTCTTCTTGTGCAGAGCAAACTCCAAAGGTTTGAGGGGTTTTTATCAGTCAAAGTATCTGTAGTCCACACCTCCAAACTTATTATCTTAACAAGACTCCAGGTGTGCTAAAACCAATTAGCTCCAATTAGCTTTTTTGAGGTCATTAACTCAAGGTTTCACTTACTTTTTCCACTGCCATTTTGAATGTTGAATGATTGTGTTCAATAAAGACAAGAAAGATTGGATTTTTTTGGTGTTATTATTTTTAGACACATTGTGTTTGTCAATACAAATGAATTAGATGAAGATCAGATAACATTTTATGACAAATTTATTCAGAAAACCATGAAATTCCAAAACGTTCACATACTTTTTCTTGCCACTGTATGTTTGTAGTTACAACCTGGTAAAAGGGGAATGCATTCTTTTGCACTCACACACACACACACACACACACACACACACACACCACACACCACACACCACACACACACACACACACACATTTACATAGTACTTTGGAGATTTACATACATTCAAAGGGACACTTTTAATGGACTAATCTTTTACAGGGTGGATCTTTACTTTACTGTGACTATCTCAGGTGTCTATGGGCATTAAGGCAGGATACACCCTGGATGGAATGCCAACCCATCACACACACACACACACACACACACACATTCATACACTAGGACACAATTTTCCAAGGTGCCAATCAACCTACACCGTGCATGTTTTTTGGACCAGGGAGGAAACCGAAGAACCCGGAGAAAAACCTCCTGAGGCACGGGGAGAACATGCACAAACTCCACACACACATAGCCGAGACGGGAATCGAACCCGGACCCTGGCGGTGTGAGGCGAACATGCTAACCACTAAGCCATGTGCCCCTATACTTTAATATATATATATATATAATATATATATATATTATATATATATATATATATTAATATATATATAAATATATATATATATTCACACCTCTATCTCCTTCCAGCCAATCACAATCCAACATTTACACCTGAATTTACAACCAATCACCATCCAGCATTCACACCTGAACTCTCACCTAAACATTCTTCTATTCACACCTGAGCTCTCTCCGGCCAATCACAATCCAGTATTCACAGTGACATCACTTGTTCTTGTGTTGATGTGCCTTGAGTTTGTCCTGTTCATGTTTACTTGACTCACGACGCCATTTAAAGTAAACGTAAGCGTATTTCCTACACTGTACTATAATCACAGACTCCACAAGCTGGCTGCCATCCAGAAACGTTCCTTTATTACGTGACATTTTAATTAATTGGAATAAATCTCACAAATTGCTCACAGCAGTAATTAATCTAAATAAAGTATACAGCAAAAATAAAAAGCAGAGCGTTTAATCCGATCTAGTACAGCGACTGAGTAACACGTCAGCATGATTAAGATCGATTGTTTGTGAAGACAGATTAAAGAAATAATATGTTGTTGTGAGTAAATATTGATGACCAGAAGAACAGAAACTATTCCGATGAGAGACTGAAGATCAAGACCACGTGGGATCGAATCTCTCTATCAGTCTGATTAGATTGTTGGGATTTACCGTTAAATTAGATGATAAATTAAGAGATTGGATTGGGATGTTGGAATAGATTTTAGCATTGTGATGTTAGATTGGAGGTTTGGGATTGTAATGCTAAATTGCTGGCTTTGATGTTGGGATTGTGATGTTAGATTAGATGTTAGATTAAATTTTTGGATAGTGATGTTATATTAGATTAGATGTTGGGATTGTTGTTAGATTGGATGTTAGATTAGATGTTGGGATTGTGATGTTAGATTAGATTTGGGGATTGATATGTTAGATTGGATGTTAGAATAGATGTTGGGATTGTGACGTTAGATTAGATTTTGGGATTGTGATGTTAGATTGGATGTTAGATTCGATTTTGGGATTGTTATGTAAAATTGGATGTTAGATTAGATGTCGGGATTTTGATGTTAGATTGGATTTTAGATTAGATGTCCGGATTTTGATATTAGATTAGATGTTGGGATTGTGACGTTAGATTAGATTTTGAGATTGTTATGTTAGATTGGATGTTAGATTAGATTTTGGGATTGTTATGTTAGATTGGATGTTAGATTAGATGTTGGGATTTTGATGTTAGATTAGATGTTGGGATTGTGATGTTGGATTGTATTTTAGATTAGATGTCTGGATTTTGATATTAGATTAGATGCTGGGATTGTGATGTTAGATTAAATTTGGGGATTGATATGTTAGATTGGATGTTAGAATAGATGCTGGGATTGTGATGTTAGATTAGATTTTGGGATTGTTATGTTAGATTGGATGTTAGATTAGATTTTGTGATTGTTATGTTAGATTGGATGTTAGATTAGATGTCGGGATTTTGATGTTAGATTAGATGTCGGGATTGTGATGTTAGATTAGATGTTGGGATTGCGATGTTAGATTAGACGTTGGGATTGTGATGTTAGATTGGATTTTAGATTAGATTCCGGATTTTGATTTAGTTAGATGTTGGGATTTTGATGTTAGATTAGATTTTGGGATTGTGATGTTAGATTGGATGTTAGATTAGATTTTGTACCGATTGTTATGGATGGATGTTATATTCGATTTTGGGATTGTTATGTTAGATTGGATGTTAGATTAGATGTCGGGATTTTGATATTAGATTAGATGTCGGGATTCTGATGTTAGATTAGACGTTGGGATTGTGATGTTAGATTGGATTTTAGATTAGATGTCCGGATTTTGATATTAGATTAGATGCTGGGATTTTGATGTTAGATTCGATTTTGGGATTAGATGGATTAGATTGGTTTATGTTAGATTGGATTAGTTGGATTTAGATTCGGGATTTTGATATTAGATTAGATGTCGGGATTCTGATGTTAGATTAGACGTTGGGATTGTGATGTTAGATTGGATTTTAGATTAGATGTCCGGATTTTGATATTAGATTAGATGCTGGGATTTTGATGTTAGATTCGATTTTGGGATTATGTTAGATTGGATGTTAGAATAGATGTCGGGATTTTGATATTAGATTAGATGTCGGGATTCTGATGTTAGATTAGACGTTGGGATTGTGATGTTAGATTGGATTTAGATAGATTATTTTGATGTTAGATCCGGATTTTGATATTAGATTAGATGCTGGGATTTTGATGTTAGATTCGATTTTTGGATTATGTTAGATTGGATGTTAGATTAGATTTTGTGGATTGTTATGTTAGATTGGATGTTAGATTAGATGTCGGGATTTTGATATTAGATTAGATGTTGGGATTCTGATGTTAAATTAGATGTTGGGATTGTGATGTAGATTGGATTTTAGATTAGCTGTCCGGATTTTGATATTAGATTAGACGCTGGGATTTTGATGTTAGATTAGATTTTGGGATTGTTATGTTAGATTGGATGTTAGATTAGATGTCGGGATTCTGATGTTAGATTAGATGTTGGGATTGTGATGTTAGATTAGATTTTAGTTAGATGTCCGGAAATTTTTGGATAGTGATGTTTTTGGATGTTAGATTAGATGTTGGGATTGTTGTTAGATTGGATGTTAGATTAGATGTCGGGATTTTGATATTAGATTAGATGTCGGGATTCTGATGTTAAATTAGATGTTGGGATTGTGATGTTAGATTGGATTTTAGATTAGCTGTCCGGATTTTGATATTAGATTAGACGCTGGGATTTTGATGTTAGATTAGATTTTGGGATTGTTATGTTAGATTGGATGTTAGATTAGATGTCGGGATTCTGATGTTAGATTAGACGTTGGGATTGTGATGTTAGATTGGATTTTAGATTAGATGTCCGGATTTTGATATTAGATTAGATGCTGGGATTTTGATGTTAGATTCGATTTTGGGATTATGTTAGATTGGATGTTAGATTAGATGTGAGTTATGTTAGATTGGATGTTAGATTAGATGTCGGGATTTTGATATTAGATTAGATGTCGGGATTCTGATGTTAAATAAGATGTTGGGATTGTGATGTTAGATTGGATTTTAGATTAGCTGTCCGGATTTTGATATTAGATTAGACGCTGGGATTTTGATGTTAGATTAGATTTTGGGATTGTTATGTTAGATTGGATGTTAGATTAGATGTCGGGATTCTGATGTTAGATTAGACGTTGGGATTGTGATGTTAGATTGGATTTTAGATTAGATGTCGGGATTCGATGATTTTGATATTAGATTAGATGCTGGGATTTTGATGTTAGATTAGATTTTGGGATTATGTTAGATTGGATGTTAGATTAGATGTCGGGATTTTGATATTAGATTAGATGTCGGGATTCTGATGTTAAATTAGATGTTGGGATTGTGATGTTAGATTGGATTTTAGATTAGCTGTCCGGATTTTGATATTAGATTAGACGCTGGGATTTTGATGTTAGATTAGATTTTGGGATTGTTATGTTAGATTGGATGTTAGATTAGATGTTGGGATTTACACCTTCGGAAAACCCAAAGACAAAATAAAAGAAGGTTCGCTCGGAGGAAGGAACGCTGGTCGAAGGTTTCACGCGAGAAGAAAACGAAGGGGAAAATAAACACAGGATGTGCTGAAAATGAATAAAAAGTGTAATTACGGTAAATTATTTATTCAACCATCAAGAAAAAGTGCTTTTTCTTTTTTTTTTTCCCTTCGTTTTCTTCTCGCGTGAAACCTTTGACCAGCGTTCCTTCCTCCGAGCGAACCTTCATGACGTCCTGAAACGGTTATTTATTTATTTATTTATTTATTTATTTATTTATTTTGGTCTTTGGGTTTTTCCGAAGGAAAAAAAAGTACAATAAAATATATTCCGGGTCGACTTTTTTTTTGCTGCGCCAAACAAACGTCCCGTTCCGATTTCTAGTTAGCTTATCTAGCTTAGAAATCTCTCCGTCCGTCTCTCCGTCTCTCCGTCTCTCCGTCTCTCCCGGCTGTCGTTTTTTTGTCTGAAATAAAACGACAATGATAAATTAATTAACAGTAAAAAAAAAAAAAAAAGAATCAGAACGTCAGGGTTCGGCGCTCAGACGGTGTCACAGCAGCTACATGAGACAATTAACACACCCGACAAACCGCGGGTGGTGACACGCTAATTGTACCTCCAGCTGTGGAGGCTCATGGGTAAAGTTGTTTTAACCCCCCCGCCCCCCCCCCCCCCAACCCCCCCACCACCATTTCATTCCCCACTTCGTTTCTGTACTTACCAGCTTTTTAATACCAGCTCTTCTGCTTGCTTTTCCCCAGAGCTAGCCTCTCATTATGCACCGCCAGTTCTCTTGCGGCTCGCTAATTGATTGGAGGACTCGAAAACCCGATCCAGCGCTAAAGGTGTTATGTTGTGTTCTTCCAGCGTTGGGAAAAAGAACAAAAAAAAAAGTCCCCGCTCGCCGAGACGTGACGTGTTGATTGTACGTGACACTTTTTTTCCGGAAAGCCAATTACATCCTGAGCTTGCGTTTTTTTTTTTTTTTTTTTTGACACCCAAAATAACCTGCACCCGAACAGTTAACCTCAGACTAATGATATCCAAACAGACCCACGATCCCGTGCTGCTCGCTACGCCGCGTAACGGCGACTAAACAAGGACGTCGGGCGCTGATGATGTCATGGCCGTGGAGGCTGAGTTACGGTTCTCCAAAGAACCAAAGAGAGCTTTTAATAGTGTCTCTAAAAAAATCATTTGCTTTTTAAAGAGAAAAACATAAACGAACTTGACATCTACGTATACACATAGTTATGTTTACCGAATTCTGCAGATGCCCTTATCCAGAGCAATTAAGGGCCTTGCTCAAGGGCCCAAGATGGTGGTGGTGCGGTTCGAACACGTGATCTTCCAGTCCTGAGACCAACGCCTTAACCACTGGGATACCATCGCCCTCATCCCTATTTATTGTATATTTATTGTGTGTAAATATTTTGTGTAAAAAAAAAAAAAAAAAAAAAATATATATATATATATATATATATATTATTATATATATATTATATATAAATGTAAAATCCCATTAAATAAAAACAAACATTAGCGAAATTGCCGTCTCTTTCTCCGGCATACGACAAACATAAGAATACTACGTGAAATCAGCGTTTAGTGATGATTATAGCACTTCCGAATATCCTTGAATCAAACACTGATATGAAGTGCATACACTGAAAATAAACTGCTATACAAATAAAAATGTATTTATAAGCGAACCATTGTAGCATATATACATATAAAGTGCAATACCTTAAATGTCCAGTAGGTGGTAGTTCAAACATAAAGACATACACAAGAGAATACATACAGCACTGTCAGAATTCTTCGGGAATGTGTTCCGTGAGATGTTGTTCATCAGTTGTGAATTCTTGGATTGTGATTGGCTGGAATGAGTTCAGGTGTGAATAGTGGCTGATTGTGATTGGCTGGAAGGAGTTGTGAGGATGGAGGAGTTCAGGTGTGAATCCTGAGTGGATTGTGATTGGCTAAGGAATGAGTTCAGGTGTGAATAGTGGATTGTGATTGGCTGGAAGGAGTTCAGGTGTGAGTAGTGGATTGTGATTGGCTAGAAGGAGATATAATGTGTGAATCCTGGATTGTGATTGGATAGATTGAGTTCAGGTGTGAATAGTGGATTGTGATTGGCTGGGAAGGAGGTTCAGGTGTGAATACTTGATTGTGATTGGCTGGAAGGAGTTCAGGTGTGAATAGGTGGATTATGATTGACTGGAATTGTGATTGGCTGGAAGGAGGTTCAGGTGTGAATAGTAGTGGATTGTGATTGGCTAGAAGGAATCCTGGATTGTGATTGGCTGGAATGAGTTCAGGTGTGAATAGTGGATTGTGATTGGCTAGAAGGAGATATAATGTGTGAATCCTGGATTGTGATTGGATAGAATGAGTTCAGGTGTGAATAGTGGATTGTGATTGGCTGGAATGGAGTTCAGGTGTGAATAGTGGATTGTGATTGGCTGGAATGAGTTCAGGTGTGAATAGTGGATTGTGATTGGCTAGAAGGAGATATAATGAGCGAATCCTGGATTGTGATTGGATAGATTGAGTTCAGGTGTGAATAGTGGATTGTGATTGGCTGGAAGGAGATTAATGTGAATGAATTGTGGATAGTGGTCATTGGAATTGTGTGATTGGATTGTGATGTTCAGGGAATTGGATTGAGTTGTGAATTGTGAGTGGCTTTTGATTGGCTGGAAGGAGTTCAGGGGTGAGGGTTGTAGCACACTCTTTAAGGTGCTACTGACCGGATGGTAGGGCGGATTCGATCCCCGGTATCTCCAAGCTGGGGTCACTTTTGGGTCCTTGAGCACGGCCCTTAACCCTCTGTGCTCCAGGTGGCGCTGTATCATGGCTGACCCTATACTCTGTTCCCAGCTTCTAAATGCAAGTAAAAGAGATTCAATGGTGAACTGCGGAGGCTCCCCACGAAGATCCCCGAACTGTGGTGGAATGCTCAAAGCGGGGGTTCGCGTCCTTTGGGACTTTTCTTCAAGACCCTTAAACGACGGCTCCTTCGAGGACGGTCTCATCCAGCTCATTTGGATAATAACATTTTTACGATGCCTCGCATCTGGAAACTTTAAAAAAGCAAATATCAAAGGTGAAACCAAGCAAAGCCATGCGAGTCCTTGTTATCCTACTGTTTTGTACTGTTTTGCTGTATTTGATTTGACCCCTTGCACAATACAATCCCGTACAATCAACAAAACCTGTCACCGGGAACTTTATTAACTCGGCGTGATGCATCTCCTTATTCTGAAGCACGGTCGATACCGGTACAAACCCCAGGAACGTTTGTCCAGTACGTCCGCGAGACCCGGGGATCCGTCGCCGCTAATGCGTTTCCGAGGTAAACGAGGACAAAACCCGGCAGCGCATGCGAACGACATTTTCACCACCGCCCTCTTAATGGGGTTCCTCAGCCCTCGGAGCGTTTACCCAACCGGCAACACTCGTCTCATCTCAGACGCATCATTAAAGGCTTTATTTGTTGTGCTTTCCTGAGAAACAGGTCTTCTGTAAAAGCGAGGCATGTCCTGGTAGCGTGGTGGACCAGACACGGCGTGTGTGTCATATATATATATATATATATATATATATATATATATATATATATATATATATATATATATATATATATATATATATATATATATATATATATATATATATATGTCTGCTCTGCCCAAGATAGCCACCTTTTGTAATCGTTTTAAAAGAGGTGTTTTTGTTTTTTTTGTTGGCTAAAAACAAATTTGCGTTTTGGAGGGGGGGGGCCGGGGGGCGACAGTGGGCAAAAGTGACAGGAATTGTGTTGACCACCCAATCCAGCCATCACGACCCCAGACCTCCCTAAATCATGTGACAGCGGAAGTGCATAGGAAGGAGTTTTCCTTCATATGTGGTTCCTTCTTTATTACTGTATTATTTTATATTGTTTAATATTCATTTTAAAGGTATCAGGGTTATTGTTTTTTATACATTTTCTTATGTGCAGCGTTCAGGAATACAGTAACACTTGTGTTTGTTTACTTATTTCATTATTTATTCATTATTGTCTGAGTAAATTATAAAAATATAATAATAATAATAATAACAATTATAATAATAATAATAATAATAATAGTAATAATAATACCTTTAAAATGGGGGCACGGTGGCGTAGTGGTTAGCACGTTCGCCTCACACCGCCAGGATCCGGGTTCGATTCCCGTCTCGGTCATGTGTGTGTGGAGTTTGCATGTTCTCCCCCGTGCCTCAGGGGGTTTTTTTCTCCGGGTTCTCCGGTTTCCTCCCGGTCCAAAAACATGCACGGTAGGTGGTGATTGGCACCTTGGAAAATTGTCCCTAGTGTATGAATGTGTGTGTGTGTGTGAGTTGTGTGTGTCCTGTGATGGGTTGGCATTCCATCCAGGGTGTATCCTGCCTTAATGCCCATAGACGCCTGAGATAGGCACAGACTCCCCGTGACCCGAGGGAAGATCGGATAAAGCGGTAGAAAAATGAATGAATGAATGAATGAATAATAACTAATAATAATAATAATAATAATAATAATAATAATAATAATAATAATAATAATAATAATACTACTATAATAATAATAATTACAAATTCTTTAGTTGGGACTAAAATGTTGAATGTGATGCTCAAAAATAATGTCATTTAATTAATTTTAGAATTTTTCTTTGATCAAAAATAAAATAAAATGTTACATTTTTGATAAGTAGATCCGCGTTACATAGTTCCATTAATGGACATATTGTATATACCGTATAAGTGCACGGTGTATATGGGAGTCATGTGACACGAGAACGAATGATTCGGATTAGTGGAATCAGGAGATACATTACTCATTTCTGTTTCCTCTACATAACCTACGGAGGTTTAGCGACGCTCTGTGTGCACATCCAGTAGGAAATATTTTATTTATTTTTTGATACTTATTGATGATGATGATGATATTAATAATAAAAATTATATTTTTTAATAATAATTATTTTTTACATTGTTTTATGCTTATGCCCTTTTAAGATAAAATGTTTATTATAATTATAAATAATGTAAGATAAATTATTATTATAAATAATAATAATAATAATAATAATAATAATAATAATAATAATAATAATAATAATTAAAAAATACTATTTTTTACATTATTTTTTCTTGTTATGCTCTTTAAGACAAATGTTGCTATATAATTGTTATTATTATTATTATTATTATTATTATTATTATTATTATTAACAGCAACAACAATAATAATAATAATGATAATAATAATTAAACAATAACTAATAATAATATAATATATTTTTTTACATTGTTTTTTCTTGTTATGCTCTTTAAGATAAATGTTGCTATATAATTGTTATTATTATAATTATAATTATTATTATTATTATTATTATTATTATTAACAGCAGCATAATAATAATATTAATTATTATAATAATAATTATAATTATAATAACAACAACAACAATAATAATAAGTAATAATAATAATAATAATAATAATAATAATAATAATAATAGTAATTAGTAGTATTAGTAGTAGTAATAGTAGTAGTGTTATTGTTTTTTGGTGACCATGTGGTAGGGTAGTGAAGTGTTTAACCCCGTTGGAGTTCTTAAATGTCTGTCATGTTTAGCAGTTGGATTTATCCAGAGCAAATTACAAACAGCTGTTGAGGGTTAAGGGTCTCGCTCAAGGGCCCCACAATTGGCAGCTTGATGGTGATGGGAATTGAATGCATGACCTTCTGATCC
>JACRUU010000003.1:3379055-3384055 GCA_030449085.1 Kryptopterus vitreolus
GAGAGGCTCTGGAGGAAATGCGGCGCTAAATCACTCTTGAATCGCGAATGATTGCACATTGTGCCGGCTCTCCGCGCCGAGCGCTCCCTGCGCCGCCGCGTGACAATTAGTTTTTTTTGTTTCATTTCCATCATCGTTGTTAAGGAGAAGAGGCAAACAAAAGGAATAACACACGACGCACAGCTGTAGCGCGAGTTCTCCCGAAAGCTCCCCGCTCTCCTCTCACTTAAAGACCTGTGGCAGATAAACACTCCGCACTTTCTGAGGGCGATGGAGCCTGGACGACCTTTTCCAGCTGTTAACAGGTCAATACGGATCATGACCCTTTTTGAAAAATGCGTCTCGACTTCATTCTAGTTACGGTTATGTAAAGTCTGGAAACCAGCGAGGAGAGACGGAGAGAGGAGAGATGGCATGAAGGAGAGACAGAGCGAGAACGAGACAGTGAGAAGGAGAGACAGGCGTGAAGGAGAGACACAGGAAGAAGGAGTGACAGAATGATAAGTAGAGACAGAGCAAGAAGGAGAGACCGAACGAGAAGGAGAGGCAGGGCGAGAAGGTGAGACAAAGCAAGAAAGAGGGACAGAGACACAGTAAGAAGGATAGACAGTGCGAGAAGGAGAGACAGATCGAGAAGGAGAGACAAAGCAAGAAGGAGAGACACAGCGTAAAAGATGAGAGAGAGACAGAGCCAGAAAGAGAGGGACACAGCGATAAGGAGAGACAGATCGAGAAGGAGAGAGACACAGCGATAATGAGAGACAGATCGAGAAGGAGAGACACAGTGATAAGGTGTGACAGAGAGGATACCCTACAATATGATAGGATAATGTATGATACAATAAGATACCATACGATACTATAAGATATGATAACATAACGTAAGATACTATATGATACCATATGATAATATAATATCCGATAAGATACCGTACAATACGATAAGATACCGTACAATACAATAAGATATTGCAGGATACAATAAGTTATGCTAAGATACTGTACAATACGGTGAGATACGATAAGGTAGCGTACGATACTATAAGACACCATGAGTTAAGATATGTTAAGATACGATTAGAGACCATTCGACACTGTAAGATATGATAAGATACCATACAATATGATAAGATATCGTCGGATACATTGAATTACGATAAGATACCGTTTGATACTATAAGATACCATACGTATGCTATAATATACAATACGATAACGCACAATATGATAAGATACCGTAGGATACAATAAGTTACAATAAAATAATATTGTATGATACGGTAAGATACGATAAGATCGTATTGATACCATACAATATGATAAGATACCGTACAATACAATAAGATATGATGAGATACGGTACAATACGATAAGATACCGTACAATAATAAGATTGATGGCAATAAGATATGATACAATAAGAGATACCGTACAATACGATAAGATATGATGAGATACCGTACAATACGATAAGATACCGTACAATACAATAAGATATGATGAGATACCATACAATACGATAAGATATGATGAGATACCGTACGACACTATAAGAAACGATAAGATAGCATACAATACGATAAGATACCGTGCAATACAATAAGATATGATGAGATACCGTACAATACGATAAGATATGATGAGATACTATACAATACGATAAGATATGATGAGATACCGTACAATACGATAAGATACCGTACAATACAATAAGATATGATGGGATACCATACAATACGATAAGATATGATGAGATACCGTACAATACGATAAGATACCCTACAATACAATAAGATATGATGAGATACCATACAATACGATAAGATATGATGAGATACCGTACGACACTATAAGAAACGATAAGATAGCATACAATACGATAAGATACCGTACAATACAATAAGATATGATGAGATACCGTACGACACTATAAGATATGATGAGATACCGTACGGCACTATAAGAAACGATAAGATAGCATACAATACGATAAGACACCGTACAATACAATAAGATATGATGAGATACCGTACGACACTATAAGAAACGATAAGATAGCATACAATGTGATAAGATACCGTACAATACAATAAGATATGATGAGATACCGTACAATACATAAGATATGATGAGATACCGTACGATGAGATACCGTATACGAGATACACTATAAGATATGAGATACCACCGATAAGATAGCATACAATACTAAGATAAGATACCGATAGAGATACCGTACGATACAACTAATAAGATATGATGATAGAGATACCGTACATACAATATAAGAAACGATAAGATAAGATAAGATACCGTACAATACAATAAGATATGATGAGATACCGTACGGACTATAAGAAACGATAAGATAGCATACAATGATAAGATACGACAATACAATAAGATATGATGAGATACCATACAATACGATAAGATAAGATACCGTACAACTATAAGAAACGATAAGATAGCATACAATACGATAAGATACCGTACAATACAATAAGATATGATGAGATACCATACAATACTTTAAGATATGATGAGATACCGACGACACTATAAGATATGATGAGATACCGTACGACACTATAAGAAACGATAAGATAGCATACAATACGATAAGACACCGTACAATACAATAAGATATGATGAGATACCGTACGACACTATAAGAAACGATAAGATAGCATACAATGTGATAAGATACCGTACAATACAATAAGATATGAGGAGATACCGTACAATACTTTAAGATATGATGAGATACCGTACGACACTATAAGAAACGATAAGATAGCATACAATACGATAAGATACCGTACAATACAATAAGATATGATGAGATACCATACAATACTTTAAGTATGATGAGATACCGTACGACACTATAAGAAACGATAAGATAGCATACAATATGATAAGATACCGTACAATACAATAAGATATGATGAGATACCATACAATACTTTAAGATATGATGAGATACCGTACGACACTATAAGAAGCGATAAGATAGCATACAATACGATAAGATACCGTACAATACAATAAGATATGATGAGATACCGTACGGAACTATAAGAAACGATAAGATAGCATACAATACGATAAGATACCGTTGGATACAGTAAGTTACGATAAGATACCGTATGCTACTATAAGATACCATAAGTTATGATATGTTAAGATACGATTAGATACCGTACAATACAATATGATGCAATATGATATTATAATGTACGACATGATAAAATATGAGACACTCTATGACCCCATAAGATTTTGTCCGTATCGTGTAGCATGAGTTTACGCTCGCGGCGTGTTATAACCTCAGCGCGTAGTGAGAATTGGCCTCAGGATACAGAGGGGAGTTTCACACTCGCACTCGTTACTCCGTTGTTGTTGTTGTTGTTGTTGTTGTATCTGTTGTTGTCTGTGTAGTGGCTGGATAACAGGTTCGACCCGAGGTCTGTTTACAGGACACACACACACACACACACACACACACACACACACACACACAAGCTGTCAGGGTTCTGCTGTTAGCGTCGCTTCTATGAGCTTCATATACACACACATATACACACACACACACTTCAAACACACACTTCACACATTGCGTGTGTAGGTGGAACAGTGAACTACTGCAGTGCGTTCTCCATACCTGTACATCTGTGTGTGTGTGTGTGTGTGTGTGTGTGTGTGTGTGTGTGTGTGAATATATACATGCAGCTGAGGTTAGCAGTTTATGAACACCTTGCAGATTCTTCAACGTGATCATTTAAATAATAAAAACTACATTTTTTTTTCCGTAACGCCGCTTTTTCACACTACAGACGTTTCCGCAGATGAAGCGTTCGAAAGTTTACACATCCGAGGTTTTTATTGCAGCGAGGTGCTACTCTGAGTATCGGGGACATCATGGTGTGCTGAAGGAAAAAAAAACACAACAAGAGAAAATTCAAAACAGAAAAGGCAAAAACATTGTAGAGCGAGAAGGAGAGATAAAGAAGGAGAGACACAGTGAGAAGGAGAGACAGAGACAAAGCAAGAAAGAGAGACAGAGCGTGAAGGAGAGACACAGCGAAAAGGAGAGACAGAGACAGAGTGAGAAAGAGAGACAGTGCAAGAAGCAGAGACAAAGACAGTGAGAAAGAGAGACACAGCAATAAGGAGAGACAGAGACACAGTAAAAAGCAAGAATGAGACAGTGAGAAGGAGAGACACAGCAAGAAGGAGAGACAGACTGAGAAGGAGACACAGATGCAGGAGGGACACTTTAAGAAGGAGAGACAAATGGAGAAGTAGTGACAGAGCAAGAAGGAGAGAACGAATGAGAAGGAGAGGCAGAACGAGGAGAGACAGAGACACAGTAAGAAGGATAGACAGAGCGAGAACAAGAGACAGTGAAAAGGAGAGACACAGCGAGAAGGAGAGACGGAGACAGAGAAAGAAACACAGAGACACAGCGATAAGGAGAGACAGAATGAGAAGGAGAGACAGTTAGAAGGAGAGACACAGCGATAAAGAGAGACGGAGTGAGAAGGAGAGACAGTGAGAAGGAGAGACACAGCGATAATGAGAGACAGAGTAAGAAGGAGAGACAGAGTGAGAAGGAGAGACACAGCGATAAGGACAGACAGAGACACAGTGAGAAGGAGAGAGCGCGGAGGAGAGACACAGCGATAAGGAGAGACAGAACGAGAAGGAGAGGGACAGAAAGAGACGGTTGACAGATTGATAAAGAGAGACAAACTGAAAGACAGAACAAGAGAATGGAAGAAGGAGGAACGGATAACGCAATAAAGAGTGAGAGTGAGAGACGGAGCGAAAACAACAAACAGAGAGCGAGAGAGAAAAATTGAGAGCAAGAATGAGTGAGGGAGAAACGGAGAGACGTGGAGAGAGACGTGCAGAGATTCAGACCGATCTTTATAGTCAATATATCACCTGCAGGAACTTTGTGATCCTGAAAGATTACAGTTTTATTAATTAAT
>JACRUU010000003.1:3394055-3408452 GCA_030449085.1 Kryptopterus vitreolus
TTCTCAAGGACCCAAGGGTGGCAGTTTGGCGATACCTGGGCTCGAACCCCCGACCTTGTGATCAGCAGCCCAGATAAAAACTGGTCAAATACGCAGCAATCAAGATAGGGGGCGCTCTGTTTGGATGACGTGATCCCATGAGATGATGATGATGATGAGAACAGGATGCAGGATAGAGATGTGGTATAGCCCAGTGGTTAAGGTGCTGGACTCTGGACCGGAAGATCATGGGTTCAAACCCCACCACCACCGAGCTGCCACTAGTGGGCCCTTGAGCAAGGCCCTTAACCCTCAATTGCTCAGTTGTAAGTCGCTACAGTTATTCCTGGAGGAGATTCGTGTGGCTACAAGGGTGGCCGGAAAGTAGGTGAGATGTGGTGAGAAGGTCTAGTGTTCACATTGAGGTGTTCAGGAGAACTTCATGGCGCTGGCTTTGGCGTAAAGATTTGAGCGAGCTTGACGAGACGGCTAGACGACTCGGTCTGCAGTGGTCCAAGGAAGGAACAGTCATGGATGCATGGTGGGGTGAAGGCTGGCCCCTGAGGTCCAATCCGACAGAGGAGCTCCTGAAGCTCAAACCGCTGTAGAATTTCATGGAGGGGGTTGCCCAGTAGTTTAAGGCACTGGGCTACTGATTGGAAGGTCATAGGTTCAATCCCTGTTATTGCCAAGCTGCCACTCTTGGGATCCTGTGCTCCAGGGGGCGCTGTATCGTGTCTGACCCCGGCTTCCAAAACTAGCTGGGATATGCGAAGAAACAATTTCACTGTGCTGTGTTGTATATGTAAACTTGTTTTAATAGAATAGCCTTTATTTGTCACAAATTCGGCAATTCGGGGCCTCGAACCCCCAACATTCCGGCGCCTGAGCTACACCCTCTCCCAGTCTTCATATATCAAAGCTTGTTTGGAAGGTGGGGTCAGAGCACAGGGTCAGCCATGATACAGCGCCCCCTGGAGCACAGGGGGGGGTCCATGAGTGTCAGCTTGGTGATCCTGGGACTCGACCCCCCCCCCCCCCCCCCCCCCCCGACTTTCTGATCAGTAGTCTTAACACTTGATATACACCCCCTCCCTATGGAGGACCAGCACAGTATTATGTTAAGTATACACTGTGATCTAGTATACAACGTCTTCATTCCAAGGTTGCCAGTTCAAATCCCACAAACACATCCTCCTGAGCAACTGCTTAGCCTTTTAAATAAGATAACTGTAAGTGGATAAAAGCACCCGTCGAATGCCATGGACGCAAATCTACCTCGTCCGTTATCTGCTGTGTTTTCCGTCAGATGTTAGATTGCAGCATTTCATCAATAAACTTGGTCCTGGAGGCAGAAAGGAGTGACTTTGATTGACGTCGCAGATGACCACCCATAGACTTTTCTTTCCCTTTTCCTGTAGCTTGGAGGCAAACGTGTTATTATCTTGTTTACTGGCAGCTAACTGCGTCCAACAGAAGCGAGTACACGATCGTGTGAGGTCCACTGACTCCGGAAAAGTCTTGTGGTGTTTCTTCATCGTTTTTATTTATCAAAAACTCCATCATCCAGGACCAACATCAAACGCTGATTCTTACACAATACTTTCAGCGGAGGAAATCTTTTACAGAGCCTTGTGGCGGTGGTTAAGGTTGTGCCAAGATCTTCTCCCACATGCCCGGAAGAAGGTTATGCACAATACAGGTTGCTTTTATAGATCGTAGACCTACACGACCCTAAAACTTGTGGCTAGAAACATGAGCCAAATCCCCATGCAACAAGGAATCACAACTTCCAGGACCTAGGATCGACCCTATACATCGTACTCGAGGCCCGCGAATGTGGCTCATTTAATACGGCCCGAAAGGGCATAAAAGCTGTATGACTGTATTTTAAAAAAGCTAAAGCGTCCAATAAATGACTTCTCCAACAATGCGTGCGATTACGTTACCCGCGATGAGGGCAGCATCAGTGCCGCGAAATCCCATCGAATCCTGGAGGGACTTTTTTTTGGCCCCGGATTTAAATACATGTGTCGCGCTTCGCAGAATGTCCACCAGATGGCGCATTGCGACGACATACTATATCTACAGGTCAGAAATTAGCCGTAAATTGTGATAATGATTAAATAAAATAGGATTATACCCAAATATGATAATACGGAAATTGATTTACAAGAGTGAATTTTAAAAGAAAAAGATGATTATTATTAGATTTGTAAACAATGTATTGGAGATTGCCGTGTCTCGACACATCTACGATTTTATATTCCAACCGAAATTCCTACAAATTATCCCAAAATGTCCAGTTAAGCGTAAAATGTATGCAAATGAAAGGCCTTTCCAGGGGCACGGTGGTTTAGTGATTAGCACGTTCGCCTCACACCGCCAGGGTCCGGGTTCGATTCCCGTTCTCGGCCATGTGTGTGTGGAGTTTGTGCATGTTCTCCCCGTGCCTCAGGGGGTTTTTCTCCGGGTTCTCCGGTTTCCTCACCCGGTCCAAAAACATGCACGGTAGGTTGATTGGCACCTTGGAAAATTGTCCTAGTGTATGAATGTGTGTGTGAATGTGTGTGTGATGTGTGATGGGTTGGCATTCCATCCAGGGTGTATCCTGCCTTAATGCCCATAGACGCCTGAGATAGACACAGACTCCCCGTGACCCGAGGGAAGATCGGATAAAGCGCTAGAAGATGAATGAATGAATGAAAGGCCTTTCCAAGAAAGACAGGAATACATATTTGTGTGTTTATCTTTGTGTTATGAAGCGCCGTCGCTCATCAAACCCTACATACAGTCTTATAGTTTGAACTGGCCCTTTGAGGAACATAATGCAACATAATGCTGATGTGATCCACGGTGATAATGAGTTTCACACCTGTTAATAACAGTCTACACACACATCCTGTCCCTTGTGTGACAAGTAAATTAACACCAAACACACTCGTTCCCGCTGAAATACGATCGATTATTTTTACGTGTTTTTTTATCCGATATTTCGCTAATCAGGTGAGAATAACCTCCAGTCTTCATTTCCTGTCTCTCGGTAATTTCTACGTGAAATAATGAATCGAAGGGATTAGGTTCGATGAGGTTAGATTTTACACACACACACACACACACACACCACACACACACACACACACACTTGTTAACCCAGACGAGCGTGCTCAGGAGTTTTGCATTCAGCCTGTATTGAAGGATGTAATGGAGAAAAAAGTAGCGATTTTCATCATCTTGTTCGTTAATTAATCATGATTTTTTTTTTTTGGGGGGGGGGGGGGGGGGGGGGGGGTGGGGCGAAGTGGGGGGGGGTGAAGAGACCGCAAGGCGCTACATCTGTCATCATCATCTGGTAAAATCGCTAATCACAGCGTCTCACACACACACACACACACACACACATGCTAGGAATCTAGAAACCTAGTACGGCAGATGCTAATTTTTCTTGGTCTTTTTTTTTTTAATAGCACATGCTAATTTAGCGATTTGGGGCACGGTGGCGTAGTGGTTAGCACGTTCGCCTCACACCGCCAGGATCCGGGTTCGATTCCCATCTCGGTCATGTGTGTGTGGGGTTTGCATGTTCTCCCCGTGCCTCAGGGGGTTTTTCTCCCGGTTCTCCGGTTTCCTCCCGGTCCAAAAACATGCACGGTAGGTTGATTGGCACCTTGGAAAATTGTCCCTAGTGTATGAATGTGTGTGTGAGTGTGTGTGTGTGTGTGTGTGTGTGTGTGTGTGTACCCTGCGATGGGTTGGCATTCTATCCAGGGTGTATCCTGCCTTAATGCCCATAGACGTCTGAGATAGGCACAGGCTCCCCGTGACCCGAGGGAAGATCGGATAAAGCGGTAGAAGATGAATGAATGAATGAATGAATAAATTTAGCGATCACTTACGTGCGACAGGATTCACGCCCAAGATGTTTATATTCGTGCAACATGCTATGGAGATACCGCGTGAGCCACCTGCGGCGGTCGTGCTAACTAGCTAGCAATATCGAACGAACCGGCGATCGGCATGAATTCTTCGGCGTAGCGTCAGTGTGTTAGCGTTAGCATGTTAGCGTAGCGTCAGCGCGATAGCGTAGATGATTGCGGTATCTCGTCAGGCGTCTCAAGATGCAGCAATATGCAGGTTTTCTTTCTTTTAACAGAGGAATATTTGTATAGTTATAGCTGCTGTAGGATATGTGAGAACAGGAATTACCTCTCCATAGACAAACTGAAATGTGATTGGACATCATGTAACAAGAACAAGAGTCTGGGAACATGCCTTCCTTGCTGCTTGTCAGAATTGATAAGGTTTATTATTGATCATTTTATCAGAGGTAGAACTTCATTCATTCATTCATTCATCTTCTAGCGCTTTATCCGATCTTCCCTCGGGTCACGGGGAGTCTGTGTCTATCTCAGGCGTCTATGGGCATTAAGGCAGGATACACCCTGGATGGAATGCCAACCCATCACACACACACACACACACACACACACACACACACACACACACACACACACACACACACACACACACACATTCATACACTAGGGACAATTTTCCAAGGTGCCAATCAACCTACCGTGCATGTTTTTGGACCGGGGGAGGAAACCGGAGAACCCGGAGAAAAAAACCCCCTGAGACACGGGGAGAACATGCACAAACTCCACACACACATGGCCGAGACGGGAATCGAACCCGGATCCTGGTGGTGTGAGGCGAACGTGCTAACCACTACGCCACCATGCCCCTTTAATATATATATATATATATATATATATATATATATATATATATATATATATATATATATATATATATATATATATATAATATATAGATATAAAATATAATAAATCTCTGTAAATTGAGATTTATACATTCTTGTCCTTTTTAAACTCCACTGGAATCACCCTCCCCTACCTCCTGTAAAAATAAACAAAATGAATAAACACAATTATAATTTTCAGTCATTTTTAAATGCTTTAAGTATTGTTGACAAATGTTGTTGTTTGACAGTAGACATATCCAGATCAGCCCTCATTGATTTTATTCATCAATACAATTGAGAGAGTTATGGGTTTAAAGGCTGCAGGAAGCGGGAAAATGCAGCTTGGTGTGGCTGGGATTTGAACTCAAGCCCTTTGGATCGAAATTCCAATGCACAGGAACAAAGTGTCCAGCTTCTCCCCGCGATTATGTCTGGTGGTGGATCTGTCAGGGAGATTAAGACCACGGCGACAGAAGCGATATCGTGGCCCAGATGCTGCTATAGGGCTCTTGAGAAATGCCACTTGAGCTTAAGCCACTCCACTCAGCCAGAAGTGGCCTTGGATGAAACCGTCTGCCAAGTAGTAACTTTATTGCTCCATTAATGGGATAAACACTAAACGCGAATGCTCCAGCAGGGACCTGAATTGCTGTTTTAGCCGCATTACAGAATGATCTAATAAAATAAAAATGTCCGGAAAATAAATGTGGCTTATAAAATAAAACCGTGCGTATATTATTATGGTTGCCCTTATAGAAGATTTGGTTGTCTAATTGTAAAATAATAATAAATATATAAATATCTTTTTTTTTCTTTTCCTTTTTTCTCTTTGCAAGGACATGATTATAGTCTCGGTCTCACCCTGGGTATAAATTCGGCTGCGGTACACCTTTTGTTCTCGAACTGAGCAGCAGTCTGTAAATACACTGTTACAGAGACGAGAAGAAAGAAATGCGGTGAAAGGCGGAAATGAGAGAAACGCACTTGCATTTAGAGATACGCTAAGTGCTCCGACGTGCGAGCCTCGAAATCGGAGCAACTCCAGACATTAATTACAAATGTACCACGTTTATTATGCGCCCTGTGCCTGTGTGGCGTCTCATTTCCCTGTTTCTGGAGTCTCCTTGTCAATACTACCGCGATTCTATGTCATCTCAACCCTACCTCATTCATTCATTCATTCATTCATCTTCTACCGCTTTATCCGATCTTCCCTCGGGTCACGGGGAGCCTGTGTCTATCTCAGGCGTCTATGGGCATTAAGGCAGGATACACCCTGGATGGAATACCAACCCATCACACACACACACACACACACACACATTCATACACTAGGGACAATTTTTCCAAGGTGTCAATCAACCTAACGTGCATGTTTTTGGACCGGAGGAGGAAACCGGAGAACCCGGAGAAAAACTCCCTGAGGCACGGGGAGAACATGCACAAACTCCACACACACATGGCCGAGACGGGAATCGAACCCGGACCCTGGCGGTGTGAGGCGAACGTGCTAACCACTAAGCCACCGTGCCTCCCCCTTCACTGCCCTCCACTTCATCACAGTCTTACCCCGTTCCATTTTGTCACAGTCACATCTGGTTCTCGTTCATCTCAATGCTAGGCAAATCCACTTGATCCCAATTAACGTCATTTTAATCATACACCCGGACCACTTCATCTCAGCTCTGCCCAGTTCCACCTCATCCCAATCCCACACAAATCCACTTCATCCCAATCAACTCCAATCTACTTCATCTCAGCCCTACCCCATTCCACCTCATCCCAATCCCACTCCAATCCACCTCATCCCACTCCCACTCCAATCCACTTCATCTCTGTCACTACTCCACTCCATCTCATCCCAATCCCACACCAATCCACTTCATCCCAATCTCACTCCAATCCACCATCCACACATCCACCAGGCCCCATCCAATCCACCTCATCCCAATCCCACTCAATCCACCTCATCCCAATCCCACTCCAATCCACTTCTCAGCCTTACCCCATTCCACCTCATCCAATCCCACCCAATCCACTTCATCCCAATCCCACTCCAATCCACCTCATCCCAATCCCACTCCAATCCACTTCATCTCAGCCTTACCCCATTCCACCTCATCCCAATCCCACACCAATCCACTTCATCCCAATCTCACTTCAGTCCACCTCATCCCAATCCCACTCCAATCCACCACATCCCAATCCCACACCAATCCACTTCATCCCAATCTCATTCCAATCCACCTCATCCCAATCCCACACCAATCCACTTCATCTCAGCCTTACCCCATTCCACCTCATCCCAATCCCACACCAATCCACTTCATCCCAATCCCACTCCAATCCACCTCATCCCAATCAACTCAAATCCACCTCATCACAATCAACTCCAATCCACTTCATCCCAATCCCACACCAATCCACTTCATCTCAGCCTTTCCCCATTCCACTTCATCCCAATCCCACTCCAATCGACCTCATCCCAATCCCACTACAATCCTCCTCATCCCAATCCCACTCCAATCCCACCAATCCCACTCCAATCCACCTCATCACAATCAATCCCACTCCAATCCACTCATCATCCCAATCCCACCCAATCCACCTCATCCACCTCATCCCAATCCCACTACAATCCCAATCCCACTCAATCCCAATCCCACACCAATCCACTTCATCCCAATCAACTCAAATCCACCTCATCACAATCAACTCCAATCCACTTCATCCCAATCCCACACCAATCCACTTCATCTCAGCCTTTCCCCATTCCACTTCATCCCAATCCCACTCCAATCGACCTCATCCCAATCCCACTCCAATCCACCATACCAATCCCACTCCAATCCACCTCATCACAATCCCACTCCAATCCACTTCATCTCAGCCTTACCCCATTCAACCTCATCCCAATCCCACACCAATCCACTTCATCAAAATCCCACTATAAACCATCTCATCCCAATCTCACTCCAATCCACTTCATCCCAATCTCACTCCAATCCACCATCCCAATCTCACTCCAATCGACCTCATCCCAATCCCACTCCAAGCCACTTCATCTCTGTCCTACTCCATTCCATCTCATCACAATGTCACTCCAATTCACCATCCCAATCCCACTCCAATCCACCTCATCCTAATCCCACTCCAATCCACCCCATCCCAATCCCACTCCAATCCATCTCATCCCAATCCCAAAAAAATCCTCTTCAGTTCATTCCACCACATCCCAAATCCACCTAAATCTATTTGTTCAATACTTTCCCATTCAAATGTATCCTAATTCCACCCAATTCCACTTCATCCCAATTCCACTTGATTGCATTTCATCCAAATCTCACCTGATTCCACATCATCCCAATTCCAGCCCAATCTACTTGTTCAATTCTACCCCATTCCACTTAATCCCAAATCTACCCTATTGCATTTTAACCCAATTCCTCTCCAATCCACCTCATTTCTACCCCAGTCCGCTACTACTGGAGGATCCCATGTGATTCCACTCCATTCCCTATTCCATTTCAATTTCCAACACATAATCTATATTAATCCTGAAGTGGGAAGTGGGAGCTCCAGCAAAAAAATAATTTCAAATCCTGCACCAAAATCCAAAACGATGCACACATCCGGCATTTAAAACCATCCGTGTGGAAAAGTTCTAATCGCGGTCCTGATGATTTAAAACGCCATCATTTTACTTTGACTTCGTCCACGCTAACCTCACCCCAATGCCGTATAATCCCAATCCCACTCAGGAATCAGGAGTGGCATCTTGATGTGGCTGGGATTTAACCTCACGACCTTCAGATTTTCAACCAGTGGTTGGACTGCTACTGTCGGTCCGCATCTCAGAGGGTCGAACCCATTATTCCTGTATGGACGAGGGTTATCCGGGTGTTTAAGAAGGTCGTTAGCTCAAATCCCAGCACTGCTAACCCTGAATTGCATGAATAAGTGGCTCTGGAAAAGTTGTTGCATCACGTTCTAACCTACAGAGATAAGCAGGCCGTTAAGTTTTTGTGTTTAGCCCGATGCTAGAAAGGATTTTGCAGCATCTGGTGTAAGAAAGCCACTCGAAAGATATCTAAAGCTGTTCCGAGTCATTCGGAGACTACCTTGGGTTGCGAGTGCAAGGCAAGGAAAGTGTGTATTTAAAAGCTTATTATAGCTCGGTCCACTTCGTTTGGCTAAGTAGGGCCAACCCTCTTCCATTATGCGATGCCCAGGCGATGCAATTATCTCAAGAGACAGAAATGAAACCTGCTGCAAGCCCGGGTGAGTCATACCAATAGCTGGTGTGTGTGTGTGTGTGTGTGTAGTGGTGGTGGTGGAGGGGGGGGGGGGGTTGGCGTGGCGGGGGGTTGTTGGGACTGCTTTCTTTCTTCTCCGTACTTTACCTGAGTTCAGGGGGTTCTATAAGTACCTAGTAGTTTGGCTTATCGCCAGCGCCTTGAGTCATTACGACCGAAATACGATCCGTAAATACTTCGCCAAGTGCCGGAGCGGCTTTCGGAAGTCGCAATCTTTCTCCTGATTTCATTAGCGGCGCGACTTTTCGCTTTGCCCCGTTCCCAAATATAGCTCGGACTCGGATTTGTCGGAATAGCAAGTGCCGAGCTGAGGATACGGACGACTTCCTTCCAGCTCTAGAAGGTACGCGCTGGTCGGTGATTTGAGCGATAGCATCTCCTGCTGGCTGTCGCTCCCAATCCTTCTTTTCTCCGGAGGACGGACCCTCGTTTTTTTGTGCGGCGCCGCGATTCCTGTGTGTGTGTGTGTGTTTTATGTAATCTGCCCCATTAAGTAATCCTACAGCGCTAATGAAGCACGGAAAGAGGTAGACAGGGTTGAGGGAGCCGGGATGAAGCGCTAAGGGAGAGAGGGGGAAAAAATGTTGCGCTAGGGAACGAGTAAGTAAGGCGGGCGGGGCATGGGGGGAGGGGAGGTGGGGGTAGGGGGGGCGTCTTTGTGATGGAGGAGAGGGTGTGTTATTATAAGCCGTAACTAATTAGCGCTGCTCCACACCGATTCCGCCTTACATCACCCGACGTTATTAGACTACAAGAGATTTAGTGTTCCAGCCGGCGTAAGGGAAGGTCACGCAATCACCAGAGCGAAATGGGACGCAATCAAGCCCAGCGAGAGGTCCTCACTCTGTCTTACGGAAATAAATGACCGGAGTGGCAGAGTGTCTTGAGTAGCGTGAACGGCGTGAGCGTCTGCGCCGTGTCCTTCACGGGAATTCGCCCTTGACTCCGCTCGGAGAAAGCGCTCCAGGCCCGGGAGTAGAGGTGACCACCAGGCTTTCGCATTCTCGCCGTCTTTAAACCCAAACGTCTACTTCAGATAGCCACAATCTGAAGAAGAATAGGCTTTATTTCAAGATGGGGGTGAGCCATGATACAGCGCCCCCTGGAGCACAGGGCGTTAAGGGTCCTTGCTCAAGGACCTTAGAGTTTGGCAACACCAGGGATCAAACCCCCCGACTTTCCGATCAGTAGCCCAGTGCCTTAAACCACTGAACTACACCCTAGTGAAAAGTGATTATACAAGGGATTAAAGGCCTTGCTCAAGGGCCCAAGAGTGGCAGCTTGGCGATACAGGGCCCGAATTCCTGACGTTCCGATCAGTAGCCCAGTGCCTTAAACCACTGAACTACACCCTAGTGAAAAGTGATTATACATGGGATTAAGGGCCTTGCTCAAGGGCCCAAGATACAGAGGCACGAACCCTGACCAGTATCCAAGCACCTTAACCACTCTGGATACCCTAGTGAACCCTAGTATAAAGTGATTATACATGAGATTAAGGGCCTTGCTCAAGGACCCAAGATACAGAGGCTCGAACCCCGACCAGTATCCAAGCACCTTAACCACTCTGGATAACCGAGTGAACCCTAGTATAAAGTATATATTATACAAGAGATTAAGGGCCTTGCTCAAAGGCCCAAGAGTGGCAGCTTGGAACTACCAGGGCTCAAACCCCTGACCTTTTGCTCAGCAGCCCAGCGTCTTAAACCACTGAGCTACACACTAGTGAAAAGTAATTATACATAGGATTAAGGGCCTTGCTCAAGGACCCAAAACAGGGATGTTGGAAGTTTTCACGTTTTTTTGCAGATGCATTTATATGTAGTTTTTCCTTTTTTCATGGATACTTCTAAAAACGTTCCAGCTTGGCGATACTGGGGATGGAACCCCGGACCTTCCGATCAGTGGCCCAGCACCCAGAGCTACACTGAGCCCCCGCCAAATCCCCCCCCCCCCCCCCCCCCGCCCAAATCCCCCCCGCCCCCCCCCCGTCTCTCCATGAATCCGTCAGAAATGGGTTTGTTTATTTTAGAAGACGACTGAAAATGGTGCTCTTTTACTAATTAAAAATCCAGTTCACTGAAGGGGAAAGGACACGAGACGTGACTTTCACGACGACTTCATCTAGGCCAAATTCTGTCGTTTGGACTGCGCATTAAATCAGATTCAACTTTGTGCGTTGTACAAGTGCAGGACCAGTGGATATAATTAGTATCTAAGCAACAGCATGTAAATAAATAAATACGACTTATATTTGTGCGTTTATTTTACCATGTAAACAACTAAATACAATATGTCTTTTTTTTGTCTGTAATTTGTCGTAGTTCTGCGTACGTAGGATTAAGGGCCTTGCTCAAGGGCCCAAGATACCTAGGCTCGGACCCCGGCCTTCCGATCAGTAGCCCAGCATCTTAACCACTGAGCTACCCTAGTGACAAGTGATCATACGTAGGATTAAGGGCCTTGCTCAAGGGCCCAAGACACCGAGGCTCGAACCCCGGCCTTCCGATCAGTAGCCCAGCATCTTAACCACTGAGCTACTCTAGTGACAAGTGATCATACGTAGGATTAAGGGCCTTGCTCAAGGGCCCAAGACACCGAGGCTCGAACCCCCGACCATCGGATCAGGATCCCAGCACCTTAACCATTGAGCTACCCTAGGGACAAGTGATCATACGTAGGATTAAGGGCCTTACTCAAGGGCCCAAGATACCGGGCCTCGAATCTCTGACCTTCCGATCAGTATCGCAGCACCTTAACCATTCTGGATAGCCCAGTGAACCCTAGTGAAAAGTGATTATGCATAGGATTAAGGGCCTTGCTTAAGGGCCCAATAGAGGCTTAAACCCACGACCTTCTGATCAGTAGCCCTGTACCTTAACTAATGAGCTACCCTAGTGACAAGTGATTATACGTGGGATTAAGGGCTTTACGAAAGGGCCCAATATACCAGGGCTCGACCCCCGACCATCGGATCAGTATCCCAGCACCTTAACCACTGATCTACCCTAGTGACAAGTGATCATACATAGGGTATGTAAGGGCCTTGCTCAAGGGCCCAAGAGTCTGAGCGCCAAACAGGGACATTAGCATTTTTTGTTTGTTTTTTTTGGATGAACAGGATGGAAGTGTGGACACGGCTTGTTTTTAAAACGTCATTTTGTATTTTTTTTTTTTAGAAATTATGCAGATTAGTCTTTGATTTTGTATTTTTTTCACGTTAAATAAATAAAATAAATAAATAAGTACATAAATTCAGGATCACAAGTGTGTATGTGTGTTTTTTTGAAGGCTTAAGGAGCTCCTAAAATATTTAGAATTCGATACTCGCTTATTTATTTATTTATTTTTATTTATTTATTTATTTATTTATTTGACACACATCTGCTTGCTTTTATTCCTTGCTTTATTTGTATTCCTCCTCGATTTTTTTTCATCTCTCGCTCGGGGGCAGGAGCTCGGGCCAGCTGTCTCTTTTAGGTGAAGGTTACAGTCAAGGAAATTGGAGCATAATAAGATTTTAGCGTCGGCCAAATTGAGAGGGAATCGCTTATAAACCCGGTTTAAGAGTTTAAACATGAATAGTCCCGTAATGTAATATAATCCTCTTCTAGCACATCACGCGGTAACGACGTTAGCCTTCAATTACGGCCGAGTCGCATTGGTACGGGGTTCAGTGACTGACATGTGTGTGTGTGTGTGATGGAGAGCCAGAGAGGACATATGGATGTCATGCGTTACCGTAACCTCTGGTAACACGGCGTGCAGATGGTTCCTGGAATGAAGTCGGTAAAGCATCCTGACAAAGCCGAATCTCGGCGATCGCTGGCAGCCTGCGTAAAGCTCTCACGCGCTAATTAAACGTCTCCCTTCCTGCTCGTTTGGCCTCATCTTGTGATTTTTCTTTTTTTTTTTTTTTTTTTTCCTCCTCCCGTCGTGAACTCCCACTCCAGCCGGAGGTGAAGTAGGTGAAGATGGAGGTAAAGGGTGTAGGCGATGTGCCAGGAGATCGTATCATAGCTTCGACACGAGAAGACATTTCCGCAATTCGGATATCATCAGTTCATTAGCCCGAGCCAAGGCTCCAGCGCTGCGGCATATGATCTCCTGAAAACCTCATTTTCCACGACGTGATGGCTGGCGTGATATCCTACCAGATTTTGTTTTGTTTCCAGAGGGTCGTATTTTATCCTTTTCCTCAGGTTGTAGGTGATTTATTTTTTTTTACATACATGTGACCCAGGTGGTTTAGTGGTTAGCACGTTCGCCTCACACCGCCAGGGTCCGGGTTCGATTCCCGTCTCGGCCATGTGTGTGTGGAGTTTGTGCATGTTCTCCCCGTGTCTCAGGGGGTTTTTCCTCCTCCGGGTTCTCCGGTTTCCTCCCCGGTCCAAAAACATGCACGGTAGGTTGATTGGCACCTTGGAAAATTGTCCCTAGTGTGATTGTGTGTGTGTGTATGAATGTGTGTGTGTGTGTGTGTGTGTGTGTGCCCGGTGATGGGCCCAGCAGAGTTGAATGATTACACTAGGGGTGTACAGTAGTTGTATCTATGTATCTATTTCTTTCTTTCTTTTTTTCTTTCTTTTTTCTTTCTTTCTTTCTTTCTTCTCTTTCTTTCTTTTCTTCTTCAACTTTCTTTCTTTTCTTTGTTCTTTTTTTCTTCTTTCTTCTCTTTCTTTGTTTTCTTTCTTTCCTTTTTTTCTTTTCTTTCTTTCTTTTCTTTCTTTCTTTCTTTTTGTCTTTCCTTCTTTCTTCTATCTATCTATCAAAACTATCTATCTATCTATCTATCTATTCTATTATCTATCTATCTATCTATCTATCTATCTATCTATCTATCTATCTATCTATCTACATCTATCTATCTATCTATGTAATGTAACTGGTTGCTTTTCCTTCACTGCCCTCGTGGTTGTCGGTTTAGATTTAGGGGCGGAGTTTAGATTTGCAGGCGGGGTTTTTTGTTTTAGGGGAGGGGGGGATTTTTGATTTATTAGGGGCGGAGTTTGGGTCTCGATAAGACGTCATCACAATTTCAGCACGTCTTCGTGGGTCAGTGTTTTGCATATGATCTGTATCTTTACCGTTAATGTTCTTTATGTGGGGGAGTAAACTCATCCCTGTCTCGGTTACTGACGGGATGGTGAGGGTTTAAAGCTCCAGCTGGCAGAAGGTTGTGAAGTCGAGTTGCTTCTGTTGTGCAGTACATACAGGTGGCGCGAGACATGAAAGACCACGTAAGTGCAGAACAATCCGAGCACAACCAGAACAATCCAGGCAGTGCTGCGAGCGAGTGCAGGAGCATATCCCGAGAGAGAGAGAGAGAGAGAGAGA
>JACRUU010000003.1:3408952-3421452 GCA_030449085.1 Kryptopterus vitreolus
TTTCCCCCCTCGTTTCCCTTCATCCCCGGAGGAGTGGCAGACACTCAGGCGCCAGTAAAGTAGCTATGATATAACCATGGCTCCCAACTTTCCCCTAATTGGGATATCAATAATTAAGAGCCTCATAAACTACGTAAATAAATCATGCTGAATGTTTACTGCACCAACACGACTCTGTCGAGAAGAACGTTCAAATGCAAAGCACAAGTTCAGGCTGCAGGTTTTTGTTTTTTTTTTTTTTTTTTTTGCTGGTTGTTGATTATGTAATGTGGAGGTTATTTGAGAGCGTTCGCGTTCTGATGGAGCATTAACGAAGTAGGGGGGGAAGCGAACAGAACCGAGGCATCGCAACCCGTGAGTAGTTCACATTTCTTTCCTTTCTACTCGACTCTGCAATCAGCAATCACGCTCCGAACGCCGTCTTTTTCAACACGCTTTTATTTATTTTTATTTTTCGCCGCGTTCTGACGGACACTTTACTGCGAGGAAAGGTCCGTTTATTTTATCTCGAAATTTTATACATTTTATATATAATTTTAAACAAACAAGCGACATTTTATTCATACAATTATATTATAAAATGTATTTTATAAAATGTATACATTAATACAATTTATTACATTATATACGATTATAATTTTATAATGTAACAAATAATATTAATTTATACATTTTACAAAATTATCATTTTATAGTGTAATAAATTATATTAATTTATACATTTTATAAGATTATAATTTTATAATGTAACAAATTATATTAATTTATACATTTTATAAAATGATCATTTTATAGTGTAATAAATTATATTAATTTATACATTTTATAAGATTATAATTTTATAAAATGTATACATTAATACAATTTATTACATTTTATACGATTATAATTTTATAACGTAATATGTTATATTAATTCATGCATTTTATAAAGTGATCATTTTATAGTGTAGTAAGTTTTATAAAATTATAATTTTATAATGTAATCAATTTCATACAATGATCATCTTATAATGTAATAAATGATATTAATTTATACATGTTATAAAATACATTTTATAATATCATTTTCTAAATGAAATGATTGTTTATTGATGGGATGAAAAATTTCGCATGAAAACTTTTGAACGCATTATTTGTATTTATTTTTTTTAATTAAGGCCTCATTTCTATCCATCGATTAGCAAATCATTTAATACTGATATGTTAATAAGATATCAAATGCATCAGGGATAGATATTAATAACCACATAAATAAACAAACAAATAAATAAATAAATAACAGTGGGGCACGGTGGCGTAGTGGTTAGCACGTTCGCCTCACACCGCCAGGATCCGGGTTCGATTCCCGTCTCGGCCATGTGTGTGTGGAGTTTGTGCATGTTCTCCCCGTGCTCAGGGGGTTTTTTTTCTCCGGTTCCTTTCTCCCCCGGTCCAAAACATGCACGGTAGGTGATTGGCACCTGAAAAATTGTCCCTAGTGTGTGAATTTGTGTGGGTGTGCCCTGCGATAGGTTGGCATTCCATCCAGGGTGATCATGCCTAATGCCCATAGACGCCTGATAGGAACAGACTCCCGTGACCCGAGGGAAGATCGGATAAAGCGTCAGAAGATGAATGAATGAATGAATATAATAACAATAAAAGAATTCGAATAAAAAATTCTCCTGACATGCATGTATTTGTTTTTATTGATTGCACTGAGGAAAATCGACAATGCATTTGTAACTGAAAGTCATTTTTTGTCCCTCCTGTCGCAGCAGACGTGGATTAATCCCTGTACAATTCACTTAACTCCTTTTTTAAGCAGTATTTCCCGCCGTGTGTGTTCGAGATTCACGACATTACACCGTTATTTGCCGTTTAATTTGGTGACTTACACGTGAAGCCAATAAGTCTCGCTAAAAATAAATCAAAATAATAAGCGACATCAGTAAGTGTAAAGACTAGGGGTCTGAAATCTAATTAAATCAAGTCTTTTTTTCTTCTCCTTCTTTTTTTTTTATATATGCTGACGGCAATGTGAAAATCATTTCTCTAAGTGGTTTTGAATGGATGATTTGATTTGCTAATTGAATCCGTATGAAATTCCCAGGACTCGCAGAGTCGTTAGGAAATAATATTAATCCCATAATGTTCCCAAATTTCAAATACTTAATAATAATAATAATCATAATAATAAAACGCAATAATATGAGAAGTTTTTTTGTGTAATGAAAATATTACACAGAGCTTGACCAAGTCTATAAATACTTATTTTACAGTGTATGTTAAAGAATGGTATACGTACAGCAGAGTCAAAACACGGCTGTTAGGCCATGTAAATATAATATATATAATATAATATAATATAATATAATATAATTAAATAATCCATATAATATAATATAATATAATTAATATAACATAATAGAATTTTTCAGGTGCCAACACCAACAATATGTTTTTGGACGGGGGAAACCGGAGAACACGGAGAAAAAAACCCCTGAGACACAGGGAGAACATGCAAACTCACACACACATGGACGAGACGGGAATCGAACCCGGACCCTGGCGGTGTAAGGTGAACGTGCTAACCACCAAGCCACCATGCCCATAGATAGATAGATATAATGTATAATTAATATAATATAATATAATATTAATATAATATAATATAAATAATATAATATAATATAAATAATCAGTGCACATATTTTTATATCAGGTCTGTAATTTGCTGAAGTTTCTCTTGTACAAAAATCCTTTTTTTTTTTTTTTTTACAAATATAAGTAATTATACTGTATTATTTCTTCATTTCGGATAAAATGATAAGTGTGCATTATAAAATTCTAAAGCACTTAATTACAAAATTATAAACTATTAAAGCACTTTGTACACTTTCACCCATGGTTACTTTACAATCCGCCAACCGTGCAATTATTGTCATTTTCTCTGATTTGCAAAAAGAAAAAGAAAGAAAGAACGAAAGAAAAGAAAAAGAAAATTGCCTACAAGTTTTGCTCTTATGTAACATTACAAACCAAAGCTTATGAAGACATTCATTAATATTTATTACTTTGTTTGTTTGTTTACATTACAGATAACGGTTATTTTTATTGTCTTTTTTTTTTGCTGCTAACTGCTATAATATCCAGTGTGATTAATAATATTAATAACATAATATTAATGTGATAATTATTCATGTACTATAATAATAATAATAATAATAATAATAATAATAATAATATATTTTTAATATATTGTAAATTAAGTTGATTTTCCTTGTAACTGAATTTGATGTAAAAAAAAATGAAAAAATAAATAATATAATTAATATATATATATATTATATATATATATATATATATATATATATATATATATATATTATATATATATATATTAAATAGGCATATAATAATCATTTCTGTTTAATCTGTACAATCCCTGCAGTTAATATTGTGTTGTGTGTGTTGTGTGTGTGTGTGTGTTGTGTGTGTGTGTGTGTGTGTGTGTGTGTGTGTGTGTTGTTATTCAGTGTGTATTTATTCCCCGTTTTTAAAGGCTGTAGAATCAATTTTTTTGAGGACTTTTTCTCGTTGGCTTTTTCGGAAGCATTCACCGCGTTTAGAGTGGATTTCAGAGAAAGCATCATGAAACGCGTCGGGATATAAAAGCGAACAAATAATCTTCGTTCGCCGGGCTTTTTTTTTCCCGCGGCTTTCGCTACGAATAGGATTTTCCAGGTACAATGCGATGTTCATTTTGAGGGAGTTATTGCCTTAAATAAAGCCTGCTAATAAAGAGTGCAGTTAGCTGAGGCTGGGTAAATAGACGTTAAATAAAAAACCGTATTACCCGCTGAGCCAGTTTGGGGGGGGGGGGGGGGGGTGCAGAGGGGGGGGGTGTTATATTTGTTTTCTTGTTTGTTTTTTTGTTAGATTTTTTTGCCGAGCAGGTAGTGATCCTTTCATATTTACAGCACTTTCAAAGGCTCTCTGTAGAACAAAATGGATTAATTCGATGCCAGATTTAGCGTCCTTATAGTGTATAGGAGGAGTGTATATAGGACTGTATATGATATAGTGTATAGGAGGAGTGTATAGGAGGAGTGTATAGGAGGAGTGTATAGGAGTGTATAGGAGGAGTAGATAGTGTATAGGAGGAGGGTATAGGAGGAGTGTATATAGGACTGTATATGATTAGTGTATAGGAGGAGTGTATAGGAGGAGTGTATATTAGGACTGTATAGGATTAGTGTATAGGAGGAGTGTATATGATTAGTGTATAGGAGGAGTGTATATTAGGACTGTATAGGATTAGTGTATAGGAGGAGTGCATATGAGTGTATAGGAGTGTATAGGAGGAGTGTATGGAGGAGTGTGTAGGAGGAGTGTATAGGAGGAGTGTATAGGAGGAGTGTATATTAGGACTGTATAGGATTAGTGTATAGGAGGAGTGTATAGGAGGAGTGTGTAGGAGGAGTGTATAGGAGGAGTGTATATGATTAGTGTATAGGAGGAGTGTATAGGAGGAGTGTATAGGATTAGTGTATTGGAGGAGTGTGTAGGAGGAGTGTATAGGATTAGTGTATAGGAGGAGTGTATAGGAGGAGTGTGTAGGAGGAGTGTATAGGAGGAGTGTGTAGGAGGAGTGTATAGGAGGAGTGTATAGGAGGAGTGTATAGGAGGAGTGTATAGGAGGAGTGTGTATGATTAGTGTATAGGAGGAGTGTATAGGAGGAGTGTATATTAGGACTGTATAGGATTAGTGTATAGGAGGAGTGTATAGGAGGAGTGTATAGGATTAGTGTATAGGAGGAGTGTGTAGGAGGAGTGTATAGGAGGAGTGCATATGATTAGTGTATAGGAGGAGTGTATAGGAGGAGTGTATATGATCAGTGTATAGGAGGAGTGTGTAGGAGGAGTGTATAGGAGGAGAGTATATGATTAGTGTATAGGAGATGTGTATAGGAGGAGTGTATAGGATTAGTGTATTGGAGGAGTGTGTAGGAGGAGTGTATATGATTTGTGTATATGAGGAGTGTATAGGAGGTGGTGGCTTAGTGGTTAAGGTGTCGGCCTCTGGACCAGAAGATCGCAGGTTCAAACCCCACAACCACCAAGCTACCACTAGTGGGCCCTTGAGCAAGGCCCTTAACACTCAATTGCTCAGTTGTAAGTCGCTCTGGATAAGGGCGTCTGCCAAATGCCGTAAATGTAAATGTGTATACGCTTTGCCCCGGTTGAGGGGAGAAAACCCGTTGTGATGTTCTGAGGAGGAAACCTCGGGACTCGGACCGTCGTAGCACAGCGTCGACGCTAATCCGTGCGTTTTAACGCTCCATAGTCACCTCCTGGATCTTCAGAAGCACAAAACTCCGCCCAGAAGTTGAATGGACCAATGGGGAAAGAATAACGAAGGGGGAGGGGGAGGGGCTTCGAAAACCATCCGGATTAAAAAGGCAAAAAAGAAAAATAGTGTTTATGAGGCTTAACGACGCTTTCAAACGTTTCATCACTTTTATTATCTCTTTTTTTTTTCCATATGCAAACCTCTTTTTTTTTCCACTTCAGCAGCCTGGAAAGTTTTTCTTTTTTGGTTTCGCCGCCGCTGTTGTACTTTTAAATATAATTAATAAGCCGCAAAACTTTTATTAATTGTGATAAGTCTTTAAAAAAAATAAAAAAAAAAAACTTCAGCTCATCCCTTCTGCATTCACCCCCCCCCCCTCCTTCTTTCCATCTTCTTTTATCCTGCCTGGATGCCAATGTCATCCCTTCATAGCTTGTTCCAAATGTCAAGTACTTTGTCTCCTGCTGCCTTGATGACAGCTCCAATTAGTCTATTCATGCTTCATTAACGGCCCATTTTTAATCAGGATTAAAAGTTTGAGCAAAGACAAAACACACACACACACACACACACACACACACACACATAACAGACATATGTGCACATCCAAACAAACACACACACACACACACACACATGCGTGTAGGTTTTATTATTTGATTTTATAAAAGTGCACCCCATGCTGCTCTTTAAACTCGCAGCACCCAAAACCTTTTGACTCCATCAGCGATTAAGGGTGTTTTAAAAAAACGGACCAAAAGACGCGTGAACTCCATTCTCAGGGCAAGGAGCGAGGGATGGAAAGAGGGAGGGAGGGAGGGAGGGGAGGGAGGGGAGGGAGAAAGGGAAGGTGAATGGCACTCAAAACGTGTCTCTGACCTTGTTAAAGGAGAACAAGGGGTTTTGGTCTCACTCCATCTCGGAGAGAGACTCGCGCCAAAACACAGCCGGACGGACGGGGCATCTCGGACTGTCGCTTTTCATTAACCTCACGGACACCGCTGACCCACACACACACACACACACGCACACACACATACGCACACACACACACACGCCACACACACACACACACACACACACACACACACACACGCACACACACACGCCTTCATGTCACCGCGTTTCTCTTAATTTGTCCATTTACACCTCGACCTCACCGCGTCTCATTTAATTATGGAATTATTATAGAATAGAATGTTTAATATTGTAATTATATTTTATTCTCTCTCTCTCTCTCTCTCTCTCTCTCTCTCTCTCTCTCTCTCTCTCTCTCTCTCAGACACCTCTGTTTTATTTATTTATTTATTTTTTATTTTTTTTGTTTTCGCTCCACACATCATAATTTGAAAATAATTAAATAAATAAACCAAATAAATAAATAAATAGATTAATTAATGACTGTTTAAAGTGCTGTGTGGGAAGGCACTGAGCTGTATGGACTCAGCAGCACATTAAAAAAAATAATGAAATAATAATAATAATATAAATAATAATAAAAATAATAATGTATAATAATAATAATAATAATAATAATAATAATAATAATAATAATAATAATAATAATAATAAAAAATAATAATCATCATCATCATTACCATCATAACAAACAAGGATAATAATAATATTAATAGTAATACTAATAACATCAATATTAATATTAACATTATTATTATTATTATTATTATTATTATTATTATTATTATTATTATTAATAATAATAATAATAATAATAATAATAATAATAATAATAATAATAATAATAATAATAATAATAATAATAATAATAGTAATAAAAAGCAGGGAAAAAGCAGTGGAATTCCGATGCGCGGGTTTCTCGCCGGTTCTCCGGGTGCAGTGAGTTTGGACTCCAGATCCTCCATCCTGACCCTGATCCTGATCCTGATCCTGATCCTGATCCTGATCCTGATCCTGATCCTGATCCTGATCCTGATCCTGATCCTGATCCTGATCCTGCACAAGAATTACATTATCACGTTATAATCACGTTATAACTCCTTTAATGTGACTCTGCAGAGAAAAGAATAGAGACAGAATACTTTTATCCACATTTAGTTATAACATAATATAACAACTTACTTTGTGTACTGTACAAGTAACATTTTTAAAAGTTTTATTTATTTATTTGTTGTTGAGGCTTATGCACATTTAATGGACATGTTTTAATTGCACAATAGATTCTTAGGAGTAAGATATAAAAACAAATAAACAAATGAAAAAGAAAAAAAAAAAAAATAATATATATATATATATATATATATATATAAATTTTTCCCCCCATAACAAATAAATAAATAAATAAATAAATGGACAAAGTGTTTTTATAAGACAAATAAAAATAAAGGGATAAATAAATAAACAGATTATCTCTTGTTTCCCTCCGCAGTCTGAACTCATGAAACAAACATCCCACCCGGTTCTGTTCCTCCGTCTCCGTCTGTATCGATACGTCGATCCAAACCGCGTCGCCGCTTTGCTGAGTCTGTGCTTCCGTCTGGTCGGGGGGGGGGGGGGGGGGGGGGGGTGTTTATCTGATACTTGTTGATTTCTTTGAAAACATTGTGGAAGTATTTTTATTATTACGATGATTATTATTATTATTACTGTTGTTATTATGATGGTGATTATTGCTGCTCGGAATGCTCTCCTTCTCCTGGTCCATGTGAGAGATTAACGGCGGCAGTATAATGGAGATGGAGTTAGCGCAGCGGCAGCGTAGCGTCGTAGCGTCGGTAGCGTGGCGATTGTGAATGTCATTTCTTGCATGAATGGAAATCGCACAGCATCACGCGGCGGAGTTATCAGTCTCTTCATTCTTTTAAATGAAAACCTTCTTTTTTTATGAGGGCGGAGGTTTTTTTTTTTTTAATTTCTTCTTTTTAATTAGGAAGGCAGGGGTTCTGATTAGCGTCACATGATCACACCGGCGCTGGTGTGTTTGTGTGTGTGTGTGTGTGTGTGTGTGTCTGGGGATAAATATAGTGTAAAACATGTATTTGTATACACATCCTGTACAGAAAGAGTGGAAGGTTGGAAGGTCTTCGGGTAGCCTTTGGTTTATTAAAAGGGAAAATGTGCGCGGTAACCGTAGCGCTGACGATCCGCCGCCGTGCGTTTGCGGGGTTTTATGGCGAAGGCAGCGATTTGGGGAAGCGTTCCACACGCGGCTCGTTTCAGGGCACAAAGCTATAAAAGCTGATTTATAAAAGCTCCAGTCTAGAAGTGCTTCTGAGAACGACCTTAAACGAACTTCCTGTTTTTTTTCCAGGACGGAGCGCCGCGTTCCCATCTTAATAAAAAGGAAGCGGTATGTCGGGAAGGAGGGGAAAAAAAAGACGATGATTAATGTTTTTAAAATAAAACAATCGATTATTGAGTCACGATTCCAGTTCGTAAATGTGTCTGAAAACTTCCGATCCAGTTCGTATACCATCAGTTTTATCTAGATGAATTTTACATCATCAGTGTCATACAATTAATTCAAATACAATTAATGCAATTAATGATTTTTTTTAACATGTATTTAAAATGTTCTTACTTTATACAAAGACTAAAATGTATGTTTTTAATTCATTTTAAATAAATAAAAAAAGGTTTTATTATTTTTTTAGCTTTTTGTAACAATAATAATAATAATAATAAGAATAAGAATAAGAATAAGAATAATAGTAGTAGTAGTAGTAGTAAGAATAATAATAATAATAAGAAGAAGAATTAAATAATAATAATAATAATAATAATAATAATAATAATAATAATAATAATAATAATAATAATAATAATAAATAATAAATAACTAATAATAACAATAATGATAATATGAAATAATAATTAAAACATAAATTTTTAAATAATAACACTAGTAAGAAAAACTTATTTATTGAATGCACTAACAAAAATATCCAAATTTAGTAGATATGATTTATTTAATAGAAAAATACATAGATATCTAATGCATTCAATGACAAACATTTTCTTTTTTGTTTTTTACTGTTGAAGGAAAAAATTGTACATATTTGTTTGTTTTTTGTTTGTATTTATACTCATATAGGATCTATATATAGATACCCGTGATCATTGCATTTTTTATTAATTATTATTATTATTATTATTATTATTATTATTATTATTATTATTATTATTATTAGTATTAAGTTGCCAAGTTATAAGTTCCAAGCCCTTTGATGAAATATTTCTTTTTTAAAAAATTTTATTATTTGTTTATTTATTTTTTGACAAACTTTACACACCGTTTTTGGATTCGTGTGCATTACCAGAATAATTTATTTCTTCTTTTTTTTTTTTTTTTTTTTTTTTTTTAAATTTGAATTCTTAGACATGATTTGAAAACATCTGGCCATGTTGTGACTCCGGTGCATCACATAACGCCCCCCCCCCCCCCTACGCCCCCCCCCCCCCCCCACCCCCCCTACCTTACCCCCCCCCCCCCCCCCCCCCCCCCTTCGCCCCCTTCGCCCCCCTTCGCCCCCTTCGCCCCCTCTCGCCCCCCGCTGAGCTCCTGACGCCTCCCGAGCGGCGTGTTTTCCTCTCGATGGTATCTAATGACTTACTAACAACGTTGTGAGTAACGTCATTAGAGAGATCTGCAGGAGATACTCTTCTGCTCTCTCTCTCGCGCGCTCTTCCTCCTGGTCGTGAGCATCCAACCAAAAAAGTGGAGAATTCGTCGCCCATAAGTACAAACGGCTCGGCCTTTTTTTGTGTGTATGTGTGTGTGTCCACATGGCTGATTCTACAGTATGACTTTACGCTTCGGCTTCTTTTCCCTCGTCGCTGCTTGTTCGCTTTTATTTAGACAACGTGAAATCACCAGTCGTCCCTGAGAGAGACGCCGACTCGCCGTCTCCACCCGCTGTCGCGTCCTGCTGGCTTTCTGATAAAAAAAGGGGTCTCGAATGAGTTTCTCCTACTGAGAAAGGAATAGGTCATGGGGCATGACTCGACCTGCCGTAACCTATATGTGTGTGTGTGTGTGGTGTGTGTGTGTGTGTGTGTGTGTGTGTGTGTGTGTGTTTAATATTTGTGTACAATCTAGCATCCTGTAGAGCACATATGTCAAAGCCAAGTGGGTTTTATTTGGGCCCGCGTGATGATATTAATTTATTATTAGATCCCGGCCCGGCCCGCGGGCTCCTGCAAACCAGTAGCCCGCAGATATTATGTACGCACCAAAAGCTACATTTCCCACAATGCAACGGTGACGCACCGAGCGAGAGGCGGCTTCCTTTCCTTATTTATTAGCGGTCATTAGCATAACAGCAAAAAAAAAAAGCCTACTCATCAACAATGACAAAACGGAAGGTGGACACTGAGAAACGGGGGTTTCAAACAAGGTGCGAGTCTGAGTACATGTTCACGGACGTCGCTGGAAAACCCGTGTGCCTTCTGTGTGGAGAAAGTGTGGCGGTGATGAAAGAGTATAATCTGAGACGGCATCATGAAACAAAACACGCAGACAAAAACGAGAATATAGACATGGAACAAAGGCTACATTTAAAAGTTAAATAATATTTGTTTTCACTGCACATCTGACTTTTCCTTAAAGAAAGTCTTGTTTCTGGTTTCATAGATTTTTGTACTTTATTTTATTGTATTATCATATATATATAAAATATAAATAATATAATAATATATATATATATATATATGCGATATATATATAATATATATATATATATATATATATATCTCAGTGGAGTGAATGGCAGAAAATTATTATATTATATTATTATATGCTATTATATTATTTATTTCTTTGAAGTTGCTTAAATTCAGCCCACTTTTGCTAAATGAGAACATATAGCTGATGGTGCCTTGAATAATATCACTTTGTTCATTTAATGTTCATGTTATGAGGTGTTTTTGTATTGACATATTTGTCTTTTGTGCCAGCCTGTTGAAAATTAAAAATTACTGACAGAGTCATAAGAAAATATTACTTTATTTATCTAATCGTAATATATTTGTTAGGTTTTCAGTAGGTCAAATTTTGATTTCAATGAAAAATTAACATTCGGACAGTCCGGCCCTCGACTTGTAGCAAAATGTTTTATTTGGCCCTCCGTCCATTTGACTTTGACACCCCTGCTGTAGAGCGTAGCATGTTTACTCGGTAGCGATGCTCCCGCTCTCAGACTAATATCCCTGTTAAACACTCTTTTCATGATTAGTTCTTTATCTGGAAGAAGGTGGATGTGGATGAACATGAAGCTCCTGAAGTCATGTCCTGTGCTGGAGCGCAATCTCCTTATCAAAATATCCAATTCAATTTCAAATGACATTGAACAATATTATTGTTATTATATCAAATATGATTATTCTGTTTATTCTTTTGTATAAACGAATATTTGGCATATTTATTTATTTATATTTCCCTTCGATTATTTACATTTTCATTCTCAACACCAATGAGACATCGTTCGATCAGTTTCATGTAAATTAAAATAAGGAAAATGTCATTTGTAATTAAATTATTAATTTAATTTAATTCAATTTATAAAGAGTTCAAAGAACATATTTCCACTTTTCCGTTTTTTAATTGACTTTTAAATACACACTTTTACACTCAGCTGGCAATAATAATCTAATAATAATATATAATAATAATAATAATAATAATAATAATAATAATAATAAAAAAAATAATAATAATATAATGATAATAATAATAATAATAATAAAATAATAATAATAATAATAATAATAATAATAATAATAATAATAATAATATATAATAATAATAATAATATAATAATAATAATAATAATAATAATAATAAAATAATAATAATAAATAATAATAATATAATTATAATATAATAATAATATAATATATTATTTTTTATTATTATTATTATTATTAATTATTATTATTATTATTATTAGTATTATTATTAAGTGATTTACATTTCATGGCATGGCGTGATGGTGGTGATTTTTTTCTTTAATAAACAAAAGGCACACACATCGATATATCTAGAGCTCTACACAAATCTCACACAAAACTCCAAAGAAATGTATCCACAAATCTCCACACAAATTTCCGCACAAATATCTACACAAATGTCAAACAAATCTCCATACGAAGCTCACTCCAATCTCACAAATATCTACACAAATCTC
>JACRUU010000003.1:3426452-3441452 GCA_030449085.1 Kryptopterus vitreolus
CACACACACACACACACACACACACACACACACACAACAAACCGGAGCGTCCGAAATCCTCGCCATAATGTCTGGGCTTATTAAAAACGTACGTCCCATCATCCCCTTCGTACAGGAAATGACCTAAAGTGAGCGTTAGCAGTGTAACGGTCCCCATGTGGCCCTCAGTGGCTCGGCTGCGTCTGATATCTGGCGTCAGTAGTGATCCCCTGTGATGTTGTCTCTCTCTTGTTCTCTCTCTCTCTCTCTCTCTCTCTCTGTCCTCCAGAGTGTGTTAAACATCCGAGCTCGGTCCTAAAAGCGCACGTCCTGGACTTTTTAACCACACAGCAGGTCTTAAGCTGCTAACAGGGTTAATAGGTTCCTCCATAAGACCAGGATGGAACGTTTCCAGGAGATCTGTAGTGTACAAACACACTTCATAGCAACGTTAATGGTGAATAATTATCTAGCAGATGCAGGGGAAGTGTGTGTGTGTGTGTGTGTGTGTGTGTGTGTGTGTGTGTGTGTGTGTGTGTGTGTGTGTGTGTGTGTGTGTGTCGTTGTGTCTTTGTGTTTGTGCTGTACATCTTAATTGTGTGTGGCATGTTTTAGCAGTCACTATATATTATATATATATATATATATATATATATATATATATATATAGATATATATATATATATATATATATATATAGATATATATATAAACGATTTAGCTCATTGTATTAACACGCAATCAATTAATGCATGCTTTCTATTATAAATATAAATAAATAATATAAAAGAGGCCATAATTATAATTTTTATCAGATATATAAATAACATAAAATCCGGATTTGTAACATTTAAAACATTTAAATATTAAATATTTTAATTTTCCTACTATCACTAAACATTTAAAACATTTAAAAATTAAATATTTGTAATTGTTTACTATCACTAAACATTTAATACATTTAAAACATTAAATATTTGTAATTGTTTACTTTACTATAAATTTAAACATTTAAAAATTTACATTTAATTTTTTATATCACTAAATAAAACATTTAAAAATTGTATTTTTTTACTATAAATAAACATTTAAAACATTTAAATATTTAATTTTAAAGTTTACTATAAACTAAACATTTAATACATTTAAATATTAAATATTTGTATTTTTTTACTATAAATAAACATTTAATACATTTAAATATTAAATATTTGTATTTTTTTACTATAAATAAACATTTAAATACATTTAAATATTAAATATTTGTATTTTTTACTATAAATAAACATTTAAAACATTTAAATATTAAATATTTGTATTTTTTTTTAAATTTATTAAATATTTGTATTTTTTACTATCAATAAACATTTAAAACATTTAAATATTAAATTTTTGTAATAGTTTACTATCACTAAACATTTAATACATTTAAAACATTTAAACATTTGTAATTGTTTACTATTACTAAACATTTAATACATTTAAAAATTTAATATTTTTAGGGTGGACTATCAAAACATAAATTACATTTGGAAATATTAAATATTTGTATTTTTTTACTAAATAAACATTTAATACATTTAAATATTAAGGGGGATATTTGTATTTTTTTACTATAAATAAACATTTAATACATTTAAATATTAAATATTTGTATTTTTTACTATAAATAAACATTTAAAAAAACATTTAAATATTAAATATTTGTATTTTTTTACTATAAATAAACATTTAAAACATTTAAATATTAAATATTTTAATTGTTTACTATCACTAAACATTTAATACATTTAAAACATTTAAACATTTGTAATTGTTTACTATTACTAAACATTTAATACATTTAAAAATTTAATATTTTTATTATTTTTTACTATCACTAAACATTTAAAACATTTAAAAATTAAATATTTGTAATTGTTTACTATCACTAAACATTTTATATATTTAAATATTAAACATTTGTCATTTTTTATTGTAACTAAACATTTTAAATATTTAAACATTTGTCATTTTTTACTATCATGACGATCTCAAATCCGGCAATATCCAGCATTTAAAGCGTCCGTGTGAAAACTTGCGTTCGTTCTTTCAAATGTTTTGTTTCATTACATCATACATTTGTCCATATTTTAACCGTGCACATGTTGATTAGAGAATTAAACACTTGTAAAGTATTAATTTAAGGTAACACATATTATCCATCCATCCATCCATCCATCTTCTAGCGCTTTATCCGATCTTCCCTCGGGTCACGGGGAGTCTGTGTCTATCTCAGGCGTCTATGAGCATTAAGGCAGGATACACCCTGGATGGAATGCCAACCCATCACAGGACACACACACACACACACACACACATTCATACACTAGGGACAATTTCCCAAGGTGCCAATCAACCTACCATGCATGTTTTTGGACCGGGGGAGGAAACCGGAGAACCCGGAGAAAAACCCCCTGAGACACGGGGAGAACATGCACAAACTCCACACACACATGGCTGAGACGGGAATCGAACCCGGACCCTGGCGGTGTGAGACGAACGTGCTAAACACTACGCCACTGTGCCCCTACGTAATACATATTATATTATATGATATTATATAAAACTACTATTACAATAATAATAACAATAATAACCCTGTTCATTTTACGAATCACAGGTGGGTAGAAATGTTGGGCAGTAACATCACAAAGTGTGTAATTAATAAGTCCATTTTCAGGCATTAATTAAACCATCAATTAAATAGAAACGTTGATGCTGCAATTAATGACCTTCTGGAAGTAACACTGTTGCTATGGCGACCCTTGATGATGTTTTGCTAAGTTAGTGAGCAATTAAGCGGTAATTAAGGCACCATATCGTCACATGCTAATGCTAATTCTTACAACTATAGTAACAGACTCGCAGTTCAGGGGGCAAATTCAGTCATCTACTAACTAATACTACTACTAATCCAACTACTAGTTTTACTATTACTAGTATTGCTAATTTTAATCCTCTACTTCCTCATCTTAATGTCCCACTCCTAATACTAGTCATACAACTACTACTAGTCCTACTCCCAATACTAGTCATACTACTACTAGTCCTAGTCCTACTCCTAATACTACTCCTAACAGTAAAACTAGTCCTACAACTACTACTACTCCTACTCCCAATACTAGTCCTACTACTACTTGTCCTAGTCCTACTCCTAATACTACTCCTAACAGTAAAACTAGTCCTACAACTACTACTACTCCTACTCCCAATACTAGTCCTACTACTACTAGTCATAGTCCTACTCCTAATACTACTCCTAACAGTTAACCTAGTCCTACAACTACTACTACTCCTACTCCCAATACTAGTCTTACTACTACTACTCCTACTCCTAATACTATCCTACTACTACTAGTCCTACTCCCAATACTACTACTCCTACAGCTACTACTAGCCCTATTCCCAATACTAGTCCTACTCCTAATACTACTACTCCTAATACTAGTCCTACAGCTACTACTAGCCCTATTCCCAATACTAGTCCTACTCCTAATACTACTACTCCTAATACCAGTCCTACTCCTAAAACTACTACTCCTAATACTAGTCCTACAGCTACTACTAGCCCTACTCCCAATACTAGTCATATTCCTAATAATAGTCCTAATTTTAATACTAGTCCTACAACTACTACTAGTCCTACTCCCAATACTAGTCCTACAACTACTATTCCTAGTCCTACTCCTAATACTTCCTAATACTAGTCCTACTACTACTACTACTAGTCCTACTCATAATACTAGTCCTACTACTACTAGTCCTACTCCTAATACTAGTCCTACCCTACTCCCAATACTAGTCACTAACATAATAGTCCTAATTTTAATACTAGTCCTACAACTACTACTAGTCCTACTCCCAATACTAGTCCTACTACTACTACTACTATCCTACTCCAATATATAGCCTACTCCTAATACTATCCTACTACTAGTAGTCCTACTCCTAATACTAGTCCTACTACTACTAGTCCTACTCCCAATACTATTCCTACTACTAGTCCTACTCCTAATACTAGTCCTACTACTAGTACTCATAATACTAGGTCCTACTACTACTAGTCCTACTCTACTCCATTTACTACTACTTCCTTACATGTACTAGTCCTACTACTAATGTTAGTTTCCTTACTACTACTTTGTAGCTCCCCTACTTCCTATGAATTAGAGTACCTACTACTACTACGCCCAATACTAGTCTACTAATACTTACTACTACTCCTAATACTAGTCCTACAGCTACTACTAGCCCTACTCCCAATACTAGTCATATTCCTAATAATAGTCCTAATTTTAATACTAGTCCTACAACTACTACTAGTCCTACTCCCAATACTAGTCCTACTACTACTATTCCTAGTCCTACTCCTAATACTACTACCTAAAACTATCCATAGTCCTACTAACCTAACTAGTCTACACTCATAACTAGTAAAACTACTAGTTACTACGGTACCTACTCATAATACTAGTCCTACTACTACTAGTCCTACTTCAAATACTTGTCCTACTACTACTAGTCCTACTCCTAATACTAGTCCTACTACTACTAGCCCTACTCCCAATACTAGTCCTACTCCTAATACTACTACTCCTAATACTAGTCCTACAGCTACTACTAGCCCTACTCCCAATACTAGTCATATTCCTAATACTACTACTACGCCTAATACTAGTCCTACTCCCAATACTGGTCCTACTACTACTAGTCCTAATCCTACTCCTAATACTACTCCTAACAGTAAAACTAGTCCTACAACGACTACTCCTACTCCCAATACTAGTCCTACAACTACTACTAGTCCTACTCCCAATACTAGTCTTACTACTACTAGTCCTACTCCTAATACTAGTCCTACTACTACTAGTCCTATTACTAGTCCTATTACTAATAATAATCCTAATTCTAATACTAGTCATACTCCAAGTACTAGTCCTAAATATATTATTAGTTATATGACTACTACTGGTCCTAATCCTAATCCTAGTCCTACTTGTACTACTAGTCTTGTAGTCCTACTTCTAGTATTAGTACTGAACAAAAGGTGAAGAGGACAGAAATCGCACTGAAGGAAAAATGTGAGTTTGACTATTTCACAGGGAAAATAAACAACAAACAACTTTTTACTTATTCTCTCCATCTTTTGTCTTTTTTTTTTAGCTTTTTTTTTAGTTTTTGTTCTCAACCAAACAACCAATCACAGGCGTAGATTCCTGAACTCCTTTTATTCCCCTTTTGCCTTATTTTTTTTCATTTTGTTCTTTCTTTTTTTTTTTCTCTTTTTACTTTTTAACATTTAAAAAAAACAAAAAATCCATATAATGAAACGGGTTCGAGTGAAAATGTAGTAAAAGAAAGAATGAACAAAACATAATAAAGCCAAAAAAAATACTTTAAAAATAAGTAAAATCACAGTAGAAAAACAATTATTGACTTCCAGTATAGCGAGTAAATATAAATTGAAAAAAAAATAAACAAATAAAATAATATATATATATATATATATATATATATATATATATATATATATATATATATATATATAAAGGATTCATACTTTGTTAAGAGCTGTAAGTTAAACATCATTCTACACTCTCACCTACACACATTCTTTAATAACGCTCTAATTCTTTAAAGAGTCACAGCCCTTATGTAGCGTTTCTAATGGCACCCATTTTAACCTTGAGTGTGTTGTGTGTGTGTGTGTGTGTGTGTGTGTGTGTGTGTGTGTGTGTGTTTCTTTCTCCCTTCTTTCATTTAATAATGATCATCATGAATAGCGCATTCTTCTCGTCCATTTTATTCCATTTGACCATCATTTTTCACCTCGAGAGAGTGAATTCTGGTTTAGAACGCGTCCCGAGAGCGTCCACGGAGCATTTAAAGCAATAAAATAAACTAGACACGGGACATTTCCTGATGAAAATGTGATGCAAACTACAGCCTGGTCCATTTCATATTTAGCGTTGACTTCGGAATGCTTGCTTGTTCGGAGGGACGAGTATTTCGAGTATTTTCGGGAGGGGGCGGGGCCAGTGACCATCGAATTGGATCAAATTCTCCAGCGTCCAACTCCTGTCGAAGTGCCCAGCGTTTAGACATGTCACATGACCCTGGATCCGAGAGAGTAGATATGTCAAATATGCATATTGGGCGAACACGGGCAGAGCGTCACATTTCCCCATTCATTCTCTATGGGGCTGGAATGTCGCGGATTTCCCGGAATTCCGAATGCATGTGGGATTCGGGAGGGATATGATGGTGATCCACTCCGGACCCCCTACGAGTGGATTTGCCATATGTGCATGTCGGACGCTCACAGGCCCGAACTGTGAGGCACCAAATTTCAACCCCATTCATTTTCAATGGGAAAAAATTCCCGCTTTTTGGCCCCGGGTTCGGAATTCCACGGGGCGATTCCTTATAAAAGAAACAACACACAATGTGAGGTAAAACGGACAAAAACGGAGTTACGCTCCGAAAATTTACCCGAAGCGAGAGAGAGATTATAACAGTGCTGCTTATGCACTCGTCACTAATAACGAGAGTTTGTTTATTGTTATGTTTTGCGCTGCTTTAAAAGTCGATGAGGTCGACGTCGGGCTCGAGATCGACGGAGCCGGCGCGGTAAGCGTCTGTGGGAATTGTTTCATTGAAAATTCAGAGTAAATGAATTGCGTGAAGACCGCAGCAGGCTGGAGACGCAGCGGATTAGACTGATTGAACACTTCACTAAGTGAGATGACTACTTTAAAGATCAATTTACACATCACACTGCGTATTGATCAGGTCTATTTGCAGGCCTGCGCTTCTCAGGGAGAACGTTTCAATTAACGGTACATGAAAACAGCACACAGCCGAGAGACGCCGCTTTTCATTCCAGCTCGCTTACACGACAAAGCCGGAGCGCCCTTTATTCTTTTTTTTGTTTTTGTTTTTTTTTTTTTCCTTTCTTTCGCTTCTCTTGATCAATTATGCTCTTGTTTACGTCCCGTTCAAAATTTGCATATTAAAAATGCCTCCGGGCACGGTGGTTTAGTGTTTATCACGTTCGCCTCACACCGCCAGGGTCCGGGTTCGATTCCCGTCTCGGCCATGTGTGTGTGGAGTTTGTGCATGTTCTCCCCGTGCCTCAGGGGGTTTTTCTCCGGGTTCTCCGGTTTCCTTCCCCGGTCCAAAAACATGTACGGTAGGTTGATTGGCACCTTTGGAAAAATTGTCCCTAGTGTATGAATGTGTGTGTGTGTTTGTGTGTGTGTGTGTGATGGGTTGGCATTCCATCCAGGGTGTATCCTGCCTTAATGCCCATAGACGCCTGAGATAGACACAGACTCCCCGTGACCCGATGGAAGATCGGATAAAGCGCTAGAAGATGAATGAATGAGTGAATGAATGAATGAAAATGCCCTCGGTTGAGATTTTACCGTGTGAAATATATTGCCCCCCCTCCCCCTCCCCTCCGTAAGCTGGGGAAGGTTTGCCCCGCCGGGTCGATGCGCTTGGCTTTCACCACCGCTCGGGTTCTGTGAGTAATAGAGGAGCTCGCACGAGCTTCTGCAGACGAAAATCAATCGGCCAATCAGCTCCTGTTTTCTCCTCCAGTCGTTTAAAAGCGAGAGTAATGACCCGAGTGCCGTGGTCATTATCCACACCGTCTCTCTCTCTCTCTCTCTCTCTCTCTCCGAGTCCTTTTCCCTTTTATATTCCTTTTATAAGAACCAAAAGAAACACACCGTGTGGGATGAAGTCTGAGGATACGTGACTTTTACAGCTGTTTATAACAATTCCACATCCCATCACAGCTGGATGTATTTGTGCAGTTTGCTACAGATGTGGGTTGTGAGCTCTGACTCGTGACTCTCTCTCTCTCTCTCTCTCTCTCTCTCTCTCGCTCTCTAATTATCCAATCAAAGCACAATATATAATAGAACATTGTTCCGTGATTCTAATACATTTACAGCATTTTACAGACACCGATATCCACTGAGCACTCGGGGGTTAAGGGCCGTGCTTAAGGGCCCACCAGTGGCAGCGTGGTGCGGGTGAGATTTGAACCTGCGACCTTTCTTGGTCGGGAGGCCGAAGTCTAAACCACGGTGTTTTTTATATAGTGTTTAATCCAACAGATAGATAGATAGATAGATAGATAGATAGATAGATAGATAGATAGATAGATAGATAGATAGATAGATAGATAGATAGATAGATAGATAGATAGATAGACAGACGGACAGACAGACAGACAGACAGACAGACAGACAGACAGATAGACAGACAGACAGACAGACAGACAGACAGACAGACAGATAGATAGATAGATAGATAGATAGATAGATAGATAGATAGATAAACGGACAGACAGACAGAAAGATAGATAGACAGATAGACAGATAGATAGACAGACAGACAGACAGACAGACAGACAGACAGACAGACAGACAGACAGACAGACAGACAGACAGGAATCCGAGAAATGACTCACCCTTTATTCCGTCACTTTATCCTTGAGATTCCTTCGGAATAAAGTCCAGATTATTAATCCGATCGATAGATAGATAGATAGATAGATAGATAGATAGATAGATAGATAGTAATAGATAGATAGATAGATAGATAGATAGATAGATAGATAGATAGATAGATAGATAGATAGATAGATAGATAGATAGATAGATAGATAGATAGATAGATAGATAGATAGATAGATAGATAGATAGATAGATAGATAGATAGATAGATAGATAGATAGATAGATAGAGATAGATAGATAGATAGATAGATAGATAGATAGACGGACAGACAGACAGAAAGATAGACAGATAGACAGATAGACAGACAGACAGACAGACAGACAGATAGATAGACAGATAGACAGATAGATAGACAGATAGACAGATAGACAGACAGATAGACAGACAGACAGACAGACAGACATGAATCCGAGAAACGACTCGCCCTTTATTCCGTCACTTTATCCTTGAGATTCCTTCGGAATAAAGTCCAGATTATTAATCCATCACAGCGCTGTGGCCTTGCCGCCGCCGCTGCCGCCGCCGCTTCTGCCGTATTAAAGAAAAAGAAAAAAGAAAGGAGAAAGAAAAAGAGAGACAGCTGTGGAGAATTTCTCGTCAGTCTCATCATCTGTTTGCTTTCCTTTAGCGGATCGTTTTTAAATTGTGTGCATGTGTGTGTCCTCGGAGCGGCTCGGTCTGAGGGTTTCATTACACTCCGCTCGGCTGTGTATTAGCGCTCCTTAATCTCGCCGAGGTTAGTGTTTGCTCAGGAGACAGCCTGTGATGATAAACTGATGAGTCGAGTCAGGTGTGCTAAAGCCTGGGGAATGTTAAACAGTCCACCGCTGGGAAAATAAAGGAGAAACACTGATCTAACAGACTCCATAACGCTCTCCACACACACACACACACACACACACACACACACACACACACACACACACACACTGTACACGCTGGCGCCTAGATTCCAGCCTCGTGCGAAGGCCATTTATACTTCTGCTGATGTTCTCCTGGGTTTCTCCCTGGGTTCTCCGGTTTCTTCCTTTCTCCCAGTGGCTCTAGTGCACACGTGTCAGGCCCCGAGTGAACGAATGTGGCCCTCCATGTGTCCCGCAAGAGCTTAAAAGGTGTACGATTGTTCTAAGATAAGTCTCTCCGACAACGCACGCGACTACGTTAACTACTTAAATCCAGCTTTCGCCGAGATATAACTCTTGGGCCCTTGGGGAAGGCCCTTAACCCTTTGTCCTCCATGGGAACAGTATCATGGCTGGATTTGTGCTCTTCATTTATAAAATGGGAAGTGGAAGCACAGTGGTACTGAATGGAAGACTGATCCCAATTTTGCTATACTTCCTGTCTTGGGCCCTTGAGAAAGGCCCTTAATGCTCTGTGCTCCATAGAAGCAGTATCATGGCCGGCTTTGTGCTCTTCATTTATAAAATGGGAAGTGGAATCACAGTGCATACTGACTGGAAGATTGACCACAGTTTTGCCAAAGTTCCTGTCTTGGGCCCTTGAGAAAGGCCCTTAATGCTCTGTGCTCCAGGGAAGCAGTATCATGGCCGGCATTGTGCTCTTCATTTATAAAATGGTAAGTGGAAGCACAGTGCTTACTGAATGGAAGATTGATCCCAGTTTTGCCATACTTCCTTTCTTGGGCCCTTGAGAAAGGCCCTTAATGCTCTGTGCTGTAGGGGAGCAGTATCATGGCTGGCTTTGTGCTCTTCATTTATAAACTTATAGAAAGTGGAAGCACAGTGCTTACTGAATGGACGATCGAGAGTTTAAATCCCAGTTTTTCCTATCTTGGGCCCTTGAGAAAGGCCCTTAATCTTAATCAGTGACTCAGGAACGCTGCACACTGGTTGACCTTGTATTCTGAGCTTCCTTTTATTTCTTTATAACATTAGAGGCATTGGAGGCTCTATGGTTAGAGCTCCGGGTTTCTGACCCGGAAGGTTGTGGGTTCAAATCCCAAATTTTCCCAAGCTCACAATACTCTTGGGCCCTTGAGTTTCACTGCGCTGGTGTAGTGGAAAGATCTGACCTCATGCGTTCCTTTATCTCCGAGGAAATCCTGACGCTACACACACTATTCATCTTCAATACAGTTTACAAGCAGACATTCCCACCAACATTCCCACATACGGAGCTTCATGGAGCTCTTTTTCGGGGGGATGGAAGAGGTTCGGATCTCCCAGTCCAAGTGATCGGGATCAAACGAAGACACAATTGTGCATCCCTAAATCTTCACCCGGTGAAGAACCACATCTGCCTCCAGATGCCCTGGGAATTTTGTCCGTGTAGAGCAGCGGCTGGGAATCTTCACAATCTTTCCAGTCGATTTTCCGAGTCCTGGATTGTTTGATCTTCAGAGCGCCTCTTCATGTGATCCTTTTCATCCTTCTAGAGGAATTTTCACTGTATTATGTAGAAGTGTGGATGAAGAAGGAAACACCGCCTGATTCGCTGGAAAATTCCGAAATTTCCGAGGCCTTGGGTTGCAGATTTAGGGTACTCGATAAACACACACACACACACACACACACACACACACACACGATCCGAAACAGTCCGCAGGTGACAGCTCATGTCTCCAGTCATCAGCTTTCACTTGCATCAGAACCTCTGAAGCTGCGGAATTCCGACATTCCGACATGCAAAAGTGCCGACATTCCTTTTTTTTTTTTTTTTTTTTTTTTTTTATTCCTCTCTTTTTTCCCCTCCTCCTGCTATATGAAGTACGACATCCTGTCACAAGTCAAAGCGTTGTTTTGTGTTGACTTATGATCTACCTGCTCTTTTCCGACTCCCGGCTGTTTAACCCAAAAAGAAACACATGGCCTCCTTTTTTTTTCTTTTTTTTTTTTTTTTTTCCCGGACCTCGGACGGAACGCCGCAACTTTTTCCCCTCTTTCCACCAGTGCCTTTTTTTTCCCCCTCTCACCCCTGGACCTTTAAGACAGCCGTCCGCTCTCACACTGGAGGTTTTTTTTTTTATTTTGATTCTTCCCTGCTTGCTTTTACTCTGCATCATTAATGACGCTGCCCTGTGTTTGAACTCGCCCGCTTTTCCGTCCGGGAATTTTTTATTTTTTTTTTTTTTTTTTTTTTTGGGCCTTCAGAGTGTCACGTTTCAAACACACGCCGTGTCCGACCTTCAATAATTCATCCATATAAAGATGTCCTGACAGGCTCTTTAATATTTATCGCAATAAATAAATAAATAAATAAATAAATAAATAACGGTGGTTTAGTGGTTAGCACGTTCGCCTCACACCGCCAGGGTCCGGGTTCGATTCCCGTCTCGGCCATGTGTGTGTGGAGTTTGCGCATGTTCTCCCCGTGCCTCAGGGGGTTTTTCTCCGGGTTCTCCGGTTTCCTCCCCCGGTCCAAAAACATGCACGGTAGGTTGATTGGCACCTTGGAAAATTGTCCCTAGTGTATGAATGTGTGTGTGTGTGTGTGTGTGTTATGGGTTGGCATTCCATCCAGGGTGTATCCTGCCTTAATGCCCATAGACGCCTGAGATAGACACAGACTCCCCGTGACCCGAGGGAAGATCGGATATAAAGCGGTAGAAGATGAATGAATGAATGAATGAAAAAATTCCGGCTGTAGGATAGAAATCAGCAGGAATGTGTACTTTAGAAGGTAACTTTTTTTTAGGTCACATGACATTCCCTGTGCGTCGGGATAATTCCGTAAGAAAAGATGATAAATGTTATAATACGCCGCGGTCTGGATTCAATTAGCAGCTTCTGGAAGTTAATAGCCAGTCTGAGAAATGACACGTTCCACCGCAAACGTGTTTGGATAACCTCGTCGGAATACCAGGGCGCCGCTCTTTCGTGGGTTCGAGCCGCGCTTTCATTCTCGCCTCTCATAACAAATCTTCCCGATCTAAGCGCCGGCCTGGAAAGTTAGTCGAGCGAATGCGTCTGTAGGGAACGCCGGACCTGGGCCGAGTTTCACAAGACGCCCTTTTTTTTTGTCGTATGAATTTCATTTCCCTCGCCACGGACAATGGCGTGATGTGTAATGCGATATTCCACAGCAAACTCAATGTAGTTTCGTCCCACTCGCGATACCGTCCTCTGACGCTTGTTTACGGACATGTGACCGGATTTGTGTTTTTGGAATGTAGATAAAACACACGTATACATGAGGAAAGGAGTTTTAGTGCTGGACTGGGAGTTAACACCAAAATAACAGCTTGAATAAAAAAAAAAATTATAATAATAATATTACGATATATATATATATATATATATATATATATATATATATATATATATATATATATATATATATATATATACGGGGCACGGTGGCGTAGTGGTTAGCACGTTCGCCTCACACTGCCAGGGTCCGGGTTCGATTCCCGTCTCGGTCATGTGTGTGTGGAGTTTGTGCATGTTCTCCCCGTGTCTCAGGGGTTTTTTCCTTTTTCTTTCTCCGGGTTCTCCGGTTTTCCTCCCAGTCCGGTAGGTTGTGCACCTTGGTGTCCTAGTGTGTAGTGTGTGATGTGTTGGCATGTGTGTGTGGGTGGGTGTGTGTGTGTGTTCCATCCAGGGTTGTATCCTGCCTTAATGCCCATAGACGCCTGAGATAGGCACAGACTCCCCGTGACCCGAGGGAAGATCGGATATAGCGGTAGAAGATGAATGAATGAATGAATGAATATATATATATATATATATATATATATATATATATATATATATATACATTTTTTATTTTATTTTTAATTACATTTATTATCCTTTATATATTTATTGTGTTGCATTTTATTCTATGTTTAATTGAATTTAATGTAATTAAAATTTAGAATTTAAAATATTACAACTCTAATCAGAAACTTGTCGAATAATGTATTCTAATAATGCAAATCTATTAAATAATTACTTTTCTTAAAATAAAAAAAAAATAGTTCATTATTTGAGATGTTCTATTTTTTTATGTCTATACTATAACATGATATTCGATGGCAAAATCAAGGTAGTAAATGTAAATCACAAAAATGTAAATATGTTCGTTAATGTTATTCATTCATTCATTCATCTTCTACCGCTTTATCCGATCTTCCCCCTCGGGTCACGGGGAGTCTGTGTCTATCTCAGGCGTCTATGGGCATTAAGGCAGGATACACCCTGGATGGAATGCCAACCCATCACACACACACACACACACACACACATTCATACACTAGGGACAATTTTTCCAAGGTGCCAATCAACCTACCGTGCATGTTTTTGGACCGGGAGGAAACCGGAGAACCCGGAGAAAAAAACCCCCTGAGGCACGGGGAGAGAACATGCACAAACTCCACACACACACAAGACATGGCCGAGACGGGAATCGAACCCGGATCCTGGCGGTGTGAGGCGAACGTGCTAACCACTAAACCACCGTGCCCCCTCGTTAATGTTATGAGTAAGGAAAATAATTTCGTAAATACGGAGAATAATATATACAAGTATTAGATAATAAGATAAAAGTAAATTTAAATGAGTAAAAAATGAAGTAAATTTCATAACTTGAAAAATACGAAATAAATAACAAAAAAATGAAAAGGAAATAAAAACTTTTATAATAACCAAAACAACTTGTATCTATTTTTCCATCATAAAACTGTGTTTATGAATAGAAATGTATTTATGAATAGAATTGTGAAAGTTCTAACAAAGAAAATAAAATAAATAACAAATCCATGACATACATTAAAAATAAATAAATAAATAAATAAATAAGATTTATAAATGGAATTAATAAATTTTAATTAATTAATTAATTAATTAATTAATAATTATTCCTGCCCAATTTCTATTAATTAATTTATTTATTTATTAATAATGTTAAAGTGGAGGGAAATATAAATACGAATTTAAAGCTCTGAATAAATGATTTATGATGAACATGCCGTGTTATAATAAGCTCCAGTTTTCCGGGTAGCTGTCCTGGAGTTCGGCTGTTCTGGAGTCAGTAAAGTAGTGATGTAGGTGAGATGTGGTGAGGAACCCTGGGGTTCACTCGTTCATCCATCGTTCAGCCAGGGTCACAGCAGGAGATCTTCCACTCCAACATTCCCATGGAAAGCGTATCTGCACGGATCTGCCTCGGTCCCTGGTGCAGGAGAAGCTCCGCCTCTCCCTGGTTAAATAATGGAAAACGTCACGCTACACTTTCCAAAGACGTCCTGTAGATGTTTGTGGAAACCATTAGGGTGGATGTATGACTGGAAAAGTCAGGTGTCTCAGCAGATACAGTGTGTTACAGTATGACATTCTTTCCTTTCTTTCTTTCTTTCTTTCTTTTCTTTTCTTTTCTTTTTGATAGCAGATGTTTCACATTTATTATTCTCTTTCATCTTCAGAAAACATGCTGAATATGTCATCAATCTAAATACCTTTTTCCATCCCGCACAGTATAGAGAAAACCCCCGGGCTCAATCCAT
>JACRUU010000003.1:3446452-3451982 GCA_030449085.1 Kryptopterus vitreolus
CACATCATCATAATCATCACCATCATCATCACAATCACCATACCATCACCATCATCATCATCATCCATCATCATCATCAGATCATCAAATACCATCTCACAACACCATTTAATTTAAACAAATACATCTAATATCTTTATTTTCATTACTTACACACACACACACACACACACACACACACACACACACACACACACACACACACACACACACACACACATTTTTTACATCTGAAATAACACACACAGAGTTTCAACATGTTCACTGTTTCCATCAGCATCGTATCATACAGTGAATTCACTTCCACATTTATAACCACAACCCTGCTGTAAATAATAATAAATAATAATAATAATAATAATATAATAATAATAATAATAATAATAGTATCTGTTATATCACTCTTTATTTGATCTTTTCTCTCTTTTATTCTCTTTTGTTTGTTTTTTTTGCATTATAACAAAAATCATAATCAGCTAAACCAAATTGATAAAGAACACATTTTATAAAAATGTTTTAATGATATTCGAAGCCTGTCTTTAATTTATTTATCCATGATCTCCAGTAACAAATTAACCAACAAACAAATTCAATCAATGTTTTTGTTAAATAATTATCAATTCTGTTGTTTTTGTAATAAAGGTTGTACCGCATCAAATTCCAGTAAATTGTTTGAATCTTTCAATTCAAGGAAATAAAATAAGTATATAAAATGTAAATGTAATAAAAAAATAAGTGAAAGAATTGATTATAATTGTCTCAAAAGCATCACATAACAATACTAAATAATAACAATAAAACAATAACAATAATAATACTAATGATAATAATAATAATAATATTATATAATAACAATAATAACAAGAATAATAAATAACAACAAAATATATAATAATAATAATAATAATGATAAATAATAATAATAATAATAATAAAATAATAATAATAATAATATAATAACTTATAATAATAAAAATAATAATAACAAGAATAAATAATAAACAAAGCAAAAAATGTTGTAAAATATCATAATAATAATAATAATAATAATAAAAATAATAATAATAAAAAAAGAGATGAGAAGAGAAGATAATAATAACATCGTAGTAATACTACTAATACTACTACTAATAATAATAATAATAGAAGAAGAATAATAATAAGAGGACCAAACTAAGGAATAGCAAAATAATAATAATAATTTAATAATAATAATAAAATAAATAATAATCCCATTTTGATACACGTTGTTATTTCACCTGTCAATGTTTTGAATATTAATCATGAAAACTTGATGGTTATCCACAACAAAGGGTCTTAAATATAAGAGAGATCTGGGACAAAATGTCGGATTTTTACAACGTCTAACTCGATCATAAAACCTCAAACCGAATCTCTGCGCCCGTAAATCTCAAAGCAAGATCATAAAACATCAAAATATCTAAATAGGTCATGATTTTTTAATATTACGTTATAGACATATTCGATTATATATATATAGATATAGATATATTATATAATATATATAGATATATATATATATATATATATATATATATAACCTCCATGCTAGCTTAAGTCGCGCTGGAAGGGCGTCTGCCAATGCCCACCAAATATAATATATAGATATATATATATATTATATATATATATTAGTATAATATATAATATATATATATATATATATATAGGTGGCATGGTGGTTTAGTGGTTAATCAGTTCGCCTCACACCACCAGGGTCCGGTTCGATTCCCGTCTCGGCCATGTGCGTGTGTGGAGTTTGCATTTTCTCCCCTTGCCTCAGGTTTTTCTCCGGGTTCTCCGGTTTCCCCCCGGTCCAAAAACATGCACAGTAGGTTGATAGGGCCACCTTTGAAAATTGTCCCTAGTGTATGAATGATGTGTGTGTGTGTGGTGTGTGTGCGTGTGTGGTGTGTGGGTGTGTGGTGTGGTGTGTGTTGGCATTCCATCCAGGGTGTATCCTGCCTTAATGCCCATAGACGCCTGAGATAGACACAGACTCCCCGTGAACCCGAGGGAAGATCGGATAAAGCGCTAGAAGATGAATGAATGAATGAATATATAATGATATATATATATATATTATACTATTATATATATACGTACAATACGTAATATTTGTTGTTTTTTTGTGTTTGTTTAGTTTTTGTTTGTTTTTCCGCAGTTGTATCGTAACAATGTAAAAATAGAAATACAATTTATTTTGGATCTTTTTTATCTTTTATTTTTTTTAATTGTTCCTCATTAATTGATTCATGCAAATCTGAGATGGAATAAAGTTTTCTGGATTCCAGACAACGAATTAATTTCTATTCCGAGCGGTTTGTTTGTTGCGTTTGGTTGTTTAGTTGTTAATTTGGTTGGCTGGTCTCGCGCTCGCGTTCGCACATATTAAAGTATTAAAACGCCGCATGAATATTCATCGGAATTGGCGATAGGTTAATAAGTATCGCTTTCACCTGACACAGATTTGGCTTGGCATACGAGCGCTTTGGAACAAAGCCATCGCTTGCATCATGTTTGAGGATGAAACTTCGGAAATCTACCCATAATTCATCCTTCCTGGCATTCCGCACACAACGCACGCCAGGTTTTTTCGCAAGGATAAAATGTCATCGTTTTGCTTTTGTTTTCATTTTTCTTTATTTCCCCCGAAACGTTTTATGATTTATTACAAACACATTATTGGACTTTAATATGACACGGTTCCGGAACGACGGACTGCACCATTCCGCTAACCTTTATTCCCACTGCAGCGGGAGACGTCCTGCCAACTTTATTCCCACCGCACTCATCACACCACATCCTGTGTCTCCAATCACGTTGCTGCAGTGGCTATCATAATAATAATCAATAATATAATAATAATAATAATAATAATAATAATTAATAATAATAATAAATAATAATAAAAATAATAATAATAATGATAATAATAATCATAATAATAATTATTATTATTCTTCATTCATTCATCTTCTACCGCTATATTTTCCCTCGGGTCACGGGAGTCTGTGTCTATCTCAGGCATCTATGGCATTAAGGCAGGATACACCCTGGATGGATGCAACCACACAGGACACACCACCACACACACACACACACACATTACACTAGGGACAATTTCCAAGTGCCAATCAACTTACCGTGCATTTTTGGACGGGGAGGAAACCGGAGAAGGGAGAACCCGGAGAAAACCCCTGAGGCACGGGGAGAACAGCAAACTCAACACACATGACCGAGACGGAATCGAACCCGGATCCTCGGTGTGAGGCGACGTGCACCACTAAACACATGCCCCCGTATTATTATTATTATTATTATTATTGTTATTATTATTAGACTTGGGAATGGTAGGACGGGGGCGTGGCCTCGGCTTAGTCGTGAGTTATTTGTTCATTCTTGTGTGTGTGTGTGTGTACTGTTGTGTGTGTTGTGTGTGTGTGTGTGTGTGTGTTTGTTTGTGTTTCGTGTACACGAGAATAAAACGCATCAGTTTGTTGTTCAAATTCCCGAATGTTATAAGAATAAACATCTGGGCAGATGTTCGACTCGACTCGACTCGACTCGACTCGACTCACTGCTCCTTCTGCCTTTTATCTTTTTCTTCCCGATTTGTTTCAAACAAGATCAAACACAAATCAAATCCACATAAATACATTTATTTATTTATTTGTTTGTTTGTTTTTATTTACTTAGTCTATCTATACATCTACAATTTATTCAATTATTTACTTGTTTATTCATTCATTATTGTTTTTCATTTATTTATTTATTATTTATACTCAACAGATTTATTGATTTATATCCATCACTCCATCACTCTATCACTTCCTCACTCTATCACTCCATCCATGACTCCATGACTCCATGTCAATCACTCCATCATTCCATCCATCCATCCATCAATCCATCACTCCATCACTCCATCAAATCACTCACGCACCTCACATCAATCCATCATCCATCTCCATCATCCATCAATCCATCAATCCATCACTCCATCACTCCATCACTCCATCACTCCATCACTCCATCACTCCATCGCTCCATCAATCCATCAATCCATCACTCCATCACTCCATCCATCACTCCATCACTCCATCACTCCTTCACTCCATCACCCCATCACTTCCTCACTCCATCAATCCGTCAATCCATCACTCCATTACACCATCCATCACTCCATCACTTCCTCTCTCCATCACTCCATCAATCCATTACTCCCTCACTTCCTTACTCCATCAATACACCACTCCAACACTACATCACTACATCACTCCCTCAATTCCTTACTCCATCACTCCATCACTCTGCCATTCCTTCACTCCATCAGTTCCTCTCTCCATCACTCCATCACTCCGTCATTCCTTCAATCCATAACTCCATCACTCCATCACTAACGTCCTCGTGTCACCAAAAAAAATCTCCACAACATTTGTGTGTTATTTGTTATTGAATGTTGTTTATTTTAAATATATTTCTTTGCTCTTGTTCTCGTTCTTTCCTTCTTTTTCTTTTTCAGCTTTTTCTCCTCCTGCATAACTTTATACTCTTGTTTTTTATTATTTTGTTGTTGTTGGGAATTTCCAATCCTTCTGCTGAATCTGTCCATCCTCAGCCCTTTTTTTCTCTCTCTCTCTCTCTCTCTCTTTTTTTTGTCATTGCCACATTGCATCTGTCTGGCTCTCGTTGGCAGATGGAGCCTGCAGCTACAGGTCCTAGCACATGTAAAAAGGCGTCCCTGTGGGACGGTGTGGATTCGCCCGGGACGCCCGGCTGGCGCAGGTTAATGCAGTCTCGGCCGCGGATGAAAATAGGCCAGTTGACCACATTAATTTCATCCTCCGTAATTATCCTCGGGGCCGGAGCGCGGCGGCGGAACAATAAATCACAATTAGGGCCGAGTCAGGAGCGTTCATTAGGGCTCCGCGAGGGCCCGGGTTTACGCCGGGGGACCCGGGGTGGGGGGGGACACAGGATCAGAGGCGGAACATCACGAGGGAGCGCAGCTGCAAAACGTGGATTCAGGTGTTTTTCCGGGTGGGATTTTTGCGGACGGAGAATCCTGGCGTGTAAACACGGATTTAGTGATATGTGTTGGAAGGTTGGAGCCGGATTCGGATCTGGGTCACGGCTCTGTGGAGGAGGAGGACGAGGAGGACGAGGAGGATCTTTTGTGCTGCTGCATTCTTCAGGGGGTTTTCTTTTCTAAAACGGTACAACTTGTCTTCAGCTTATTAATTTTCCTCGGACGTGTTGCTCCTGGATTTTCCGACACTTTGAGCCGGAATGTCGGAATTTTTCCTGTTGAAAGCGACAACAGGTTTAAATTCAAAACAAGAGGTTTCATAGAAGGTTAAGGAGGCATTATTCCTAAAAGATCCGTGGGGGGGGCACTGGGGCTCCTGACAGTCGAAAGGAAGCAGGGAGAGAGAGAGAGAGAGAGAGGGAGAGGAGAGGAGAGAGAGAGGGAGAGAGAGAGGGAGAGAGAGAGGGAGAGAGAGGG
>JACRUU010000003.1:3452482-3462482 GCA_030449085.1 Kryptopterus vitreolus
CTATCTATCTGTTTATCTTTCTGTCTTCTATCTGTACCTCTCCTGTATCTCTATCTATCTATCTATCTATCTGTCGGTCTGTCTGTCCATCTATTTGTCTGTTTGTCTCTGTCTACCTCTATCTATCTCTCTATCTCTATCTGTTTATCTGTTTGTCTATTTGTCTATCTCTCTATCTATCTGTTTATCTTTCTGTCTGTCTATCTGTCTACCTCTCTCTCTATCTTCTATCTTTCTCTCTATCTATCTATCTATCCATCTATATATATATATATATATGTTTATCTGATTGTCTATCTGTTTATCTGTCTGTCTATCTATTTGTCTGTTTGTCTATCTGTCTATCTGTCTATCTGTCTATCTGTCTATCTGCCTATCTGCCTATCTATCTATCTATCTATCTATCTATCTATCTATCTATCTATCCAATCCATCCATCCATCCTCCATCCATCCATCCATCTCACCTCTATCTCTCTCTCATCTCTCTCTCTCTCTCTCTCTCTCTCTCTCTCTCTCTCTCCGGACAGAGGAGTGTAAGTGTGTGTATACAGTATGAGTGTATGACAGATGGTTTGACCTTGACATGATAAAGTCGGACTGAAATGAACGTCTGTAGTCAAAAAGCCTTATTTTTTTGTTGTCACGGCGTCAATACAGAGAGTGACGACCTCGGGCTGGTGGAGGCTGTTTAACTCCACTGTGTGTGTGTGTGTGTGTGTGTGTGTGTGTGTGTGTGGATACAGTAATAGACACCATGCAGTGGTGAAGAAGTTCTGTGGCCTTAAACACAAGTCCTGACCTGCTGATGTGTCTCCGGTGCAGGCGCTGGGGTTTAGCGAGCGCGTTATGTACACTGACACTCTCGCGCGCGACAGGCCACTGGTCTAAACGCACACAGCTCGACAGCGCTTCGCTAAATGACCAGAGGTGTGCTGCTAATTCTGGCGTAGCTGAGAGGCGTTAGCGCTCGCAGCTGGTCTTGTGCAGCTGACTCGATGAGTGATTACTGGCATAATTAATGTGACGCCGACCCGGTCAGCCGCCACCCCTCTTTTACTGTCAGCCTGGATGAGGGGAAGGAAGGATGACACGGTTTAACCTCGCTTGTTCGGGTCTCGACAGACAAACACCAGTCTCCCCAGGGCACCGGGCAGCCACTCGGCAAAAACCAACAGGAATGACATGAGTACTGCTGAAAATTTAATCACACCAGAGTGTGTGTGTGTGTGTGTGTGTGTGTGTGTGTGTGTGTGTGTGTGTGTGTGTGTGAGAGAGAGAGACAGGGGAGCAGTAAATCATGCACATCCTCCTTTTTAAACTTTTACACTATGTTAAAAATAAAGTTAGACATGAATAAGCAAACAAGTAATTAATAAAGAAAGCACGAATGGAAGGAAGGAAGGAAGGAAAGAAAGAAAAAAGAATGAAAGAAAGGAAGAAAGAAAGAAAGATGCATTTTCTTTCATCCCCAATATTAAAAATAATTATTATAGTATATCTAATGAATAAATTAAATTAAAATATGGGAATAAAATAAATAAATAAATAAATGGTTTGATTCAAATGAGATACTTTTAGTGGGAACAAGTGGTACGCTGAAATAAATAATGAATTAAATAAGTAAATAAACAAATAGCATAAAAAAAACATCCTAAACAAACAACAAATAATAATGTAACAAAATGATAAAACTGAACTGGAATAAATAATTGATCGAAAGAAATGACAAGCATAACGAAACAAAAACAATTGTGCAATTTTTGACCTTAAAAAAAAATATATAAATATATATATATATATATATATTGTTTTTTTTATGAAGGCACAAACACATGCATCCAAAACAAGCAAGAAATAATAAAACTAACCAATCAACCAACCAAACAACAACAACAACAAGGACAAGAGTAACAAAATTAATAACCCACTAAAAAATTCTACCAAATCCAAAAATCAAAAGCAACCAATTAACTAATTATCTCGTTAATCAACAACGCAATTAATAAAAATCTGATAAGTAAAATGTTTTTTACTGAGGATTAAATAAATACAAACCACTCGCAATTATGAATAAAATAAAACGGAGCACTGCAAATCAAAAATACGCTAAAATCAAAAACAGTAAATATAATAATAATAATAATAAGGGTAATAAAGGGTATATATATATATATATATATATATATATATATATATATATATATATATATATATATAATAGTGTAATTATGCAATCGTAATAATAATAAGAATAATAATTAAAAATAATAATTAATAAAAAAGGGTGTGTGTGTGTGTGGTGTTGATATATATATACTATATATATATATATATATATATATATATATATATATATATATATATATGCATAATAATAATAATAATATAATAATAATAATATGTTTTCTCTTTATTATTATTATGATTATGATGATGATGATGAATTATTATTATTATTATTATTATTATTTATTATTATTATCATTATTATTATTATTATTTAGATAATAATAGAATTATAAATTCTGTCACTAAGAGCATGCCGTATATGAAATGATGCAGTGAATACAATAAAGAGTAGAAACACGTGCAAAAGCAGGAGAAGAGTAAGAGGACGAGGAAAAAGAAGAGAAAGAAGAAGAAGAAGAAGAAGAAGAAGAAGAAGAAGAAGAAGAAGAAGAAGAGGAGGTTTTCTCTCGCATCAGCGCATCATCCCACCACTCCCGTCCTACCTGAAAAAGCAAAGTTAGTGTCGGATTCCCCGTGTCGTGGTGCTCTTAGTGATAATTGCTTTAACATTTGTTCCAGGTCAAGTAGTTAAGTGTGAATAATGACGTGTCAAAGCTGTACAGTAACGGCATCAATAGAGCAATTACCACTTAGCCAGGCATTATTAAGGCACAAAAGCACATTATCCTGCGCACACAATATAATAACACGGAAATTGGGTCATGAAACGGAATGCAGCTGTCTGTGATTGGGCCCGGAAAAAAACGCAGCCAAAAGGTGGGCTTGGAAAATTATTCCCACTGTGTGTTAAAAAAAAAAAAAAAAAGAAAAACACACACACACACACACACACACACACACACACACACAGAAAATAATCATACACTCCAGCTACAACTGCATCCAGATTAAATCTTTTTCTGTTGCCAGAATTCCGATCCAGGACGATCCGCCGTCTCCTATTCATAATCAAATTCCTCCTCGTTCGTTTTTCTTTTTCTTTTTTTTTAAACGACTCAAATCCACATCGTTTCACTGCAAATATCCCCGGGAACGTTTTCTTCTTTTTTTTTTTTTCCCTCATCCACGAAATTGAAACGAGATCGTCCTGACTTTCTCGCTGTGTTCTTAATTAACTGACACCGGCTTGAACCGAGACCCTTAAGTGTGGGACTCGAGCCCGAACAAAACCCACAAAGTCTTATTAGAAACCTTCTTTGCTATTATATGCCTTTTCTTTCGCTCTGGGTTTTTTTTTCTCTCTCTCTGACCTTGAAAAGGCTGGAGATAATTAACAATGAGGATATGAGAATTAATCTTGCTGGGCGAGCAGGCTTGCTCTGTAGTGTAGGTGGTGTGAACGCTGCTGATGTATTCATTTAAAAATATATATATAATTAATATTTTTTTTTCCCCCTCTGGTTCTTTTCTCAGATGAGAAAGACCTCATAGGGCTACCTGATGGACCACGACGGAGGGGAATCAGCAGCGGGGAGTTGAGATAATTGAGGAGGAATTGCTTTCGCTGTGACAATGAAAACTTTGTTCTTTACTGCTAAAGGTTCGGCGCAACCCCCCGAGCCAACATTTCATGTACGGTCTTTAAAGAGACCAGAATTCGGCTTTTGGTTTTACTTGGCCGTGCTTGATCATGCTCCGGGACTGGAGAGTTCCTGCAAGGCTCCGAGAGTCTCCGGAAGACGGGATGTTCCAGGAAACGTCTGAGGAGACAATAACGTACCATCTTGGAATTCCGTTTCTTTTAATCCGACACTGACGCTTGCTAAACAGAGCCACCAGGGGGCTCTAGATTAAGAGGGGGAAAACCTGAAATCTGCCGGTGCTGGGACACATTCTGAGGACTGATCGCCCCCTGCCGAGTCACTCGGGCGAGCGGATCTGGTGTTGAAAGCCCCGAAACATGCACAGGCCCCAGGAACATTACTGAGGATGTCTCAGCATGCCTCCTTTGCAAGTATTTGGGATGCTACCATCTGGCTCATCAATGATTCCTGGAACAGCCCGAGATGACAACCATGGAATGATTGGTGGAAACTGTAGAGACGGTTGACAGCACATAAAGACAGAACCTAAGGTTCAGCAAAGGTGAACACCCCTACCTGAGTTTCTGTGAAGAAAAAGCCAAAATTCGACAAGGAGATCCTCAACAAAATACCTCCCGGGGGAGTCGAAAGGGAAGCGAGGTAGAGATTCCCAACAGGACCGGGACTGGAATGGTTGATGTTGGTAAACAATGCGACGTGCATCATTTTGTACAAGTGAAAATTTATCAGAAAAGTCTGGAAGTGGAAGGAAAATGCCACTTCTTTGTGAGACCCGGCAGAGGAGCATCCACGAAACACCTCACGGAGCAAAGAAACCTCCCGTAGCATGAATAAGACAGAATGGGGGCCAAAGACCGAGCCCTGAGGAAAGCCGACTGTGCAATGAATCCAGGCAATGAAAAGAACTTTCCCGTACCAGCAGGCGGTTGTATTCACCATTCAAACGGAGAAACGGCATGAGCTAGATCTGTGGATATACAAAACAAGTCGCGTTACACCTGCCACAATCATTACTCACAAATCTCCAATCGTGTCTGCGAAGAAAGAAAGGGACTAGTAGTGGGTGGAATCATGGATACTGCAGCAACAAGTACACCATTTGTCGACTTAGAACTGGGCAGCTGAGGGACTTTGGTGGATTGGCAGTGCTGGGGTTTAAACTTGTGACCTTCCGGGTCCAGAGTCCAACCAATGAGCTCCCACCACCCAACAGGTGACCCTCCGTCAAGTCTGGGGAGATGGTGCTGGCTCACTGGTTAAGGTGTTGGCCTCTGGACCAGAAGATCGCAGGTTCAAATCGCACCCCCACCACCAAGCTGCTACCAGTGGACCCTTCAGCAAGGCTCTTAACCCTTAATTGCTCAGCCATAAGTTGCTCTGCCAAATGGCGTAAATGTAAATGGCTGGGATACCGATCGTAAGGTCGGGGGGTACAATGCCTGGTATCGCCAAGCAGACGAGAGCAAGGTCCTTAACCCTCCAGGAGAGCTGGATCCGGCCTGACCCTGCGCTCTGACCTCGGCAGACCCCCTGGGATGTGCGAAGAAAGAATTTAAGTTCATCTAAGACAAACCGGAGTTCGACACGCCGAGATGTCTGAAAAACAGCCGACCAGAGCCGGCTAGTCCTCAACGTCCCCAATAAGAAGAGTGGAGTGAAGAGGAAACTGCCACCTTCAAAGTATATCAAGAGCCAGGGTGAATTTCGGGACTGTTTGAAAGCGACATCCTGCAGGATAATATGCCGTTGACAGCAGTGAGTATGGACAAGGTGGACTTGCCAGTTTCCTGGGTGAGTGAAGATTCAGGAGCACAACCTCCAGAACAATGTGTCCTGACCTAGAAATCTTTTACCAGACAGATGATTATAGTAGAACTGACAGTGCTCTGGGAAGAGTGCATGGAGAAGGCATTTAAAAGGAAGAACGCCTAGTACCAGCAATGCAAGAAACAGGGGTAGGGATGGGAACCTCTCCTTGCTCAGCTTGGTGTAGGGGTTGAAAATAGTGGGGGCCCTTGATGAATAGCCCTATTAGAATAGAATAACATTCTTCGGGTATCCCGGGTTGTTTAGAAGGGGTCAGAGCCAAGGGTCAGCCATGATACAGCGCCCCCTGGAGCACAGAGGGTTAAGTGAGCCTTGCTCACGGACCTAAGAGTGGCAGTTTGGCAATACCGAGGCTCGAACCCCCGACCTTCCAATCTGTAGCCCAGTGCCTTAAACCACTGAGGTACCCTATAATTAGAATAGAATGGTCTTTATTTGTTACACATACATTAAAGGACAGTGTAATTCTTTCTTCGTGTATCCCAGCTTGTGATCAGCCATGATACAGCGCCCCCTGGAGCACAGAGGGTTAAGTGAGCCTTGCTCACGGACCTAAGAGTGGCAGTTTGGCAATACCGAGGCTCGAACCCCCGACCTTCCAATCTGTAGCCCAGTGCCTTAAACCACTGAGGTACCCTATAATTAGAATAGAATGGTCTTTATTTGTTACACATACATTAAAGGACAGTGTAATTCTTTCTTCGTGTATCCCAGCTTGTGATCAGCCATGATACAGCGCCCCCTGGAGCACAGAGGGTTAAGTGAGCCTTGCTCACGGACCCAAGCGTGGCAGCTTGGCGACACCGAGGCTCGAACCCCTGACCTTCGCATCTGTAGCCCAGTGCCTTAAACCACTGAGGAACCTCCTCTCTGATAATCAGAATAGAATGGTCTTTATTTGTTACATATGAATATAATTCTTATGTGGAAGTCTTTCTTCGCGTATCCCAGCTTAAGGTCAGCCATGATACAGCGCCCCCTGGAGCACTGAGGGTTAAGCGAACCTTGCTCAAGGACCCAAGAGTGGCAGCTTGGCGATACCGAGGCTCGAACCCCAGACCTTCCAATCTGTATCCCGGTGACCTTAAACCACTGAGGTACCCTATAATTAGGAATAGAATGGTCTTTATCTTGTTACATATACATTACAGCACAGTGGAATCCTTTCTTCGCGTATCCCAGCTTGGGAGAGTGGCAGTTTGGCGATGCCGGGGCTCGAACCCCCGACCTTCCAATCTGTATCCCATCGCCTTAAACCACTGAACTATTCCGTCCCTACACGGTGGTCCTGGTTTGAACAAACGGGTAATATTGACCACCTTTGAGGAACAACCGTGCAATGGCGAGTGATGTCAGGCGGCGAAAAGCACCAGCAGATTCCCGCTGGGGGAAGGGCGGGGGGGTTTGGGGGCGGGTGGGGGGGGGGGGGTAGTGGGGTTTGATCCAAGCATGTGTGAGAAATGTTTCGCAATAAATCCAACTATTTTTCACGTAGAAACGGGGCTCTCTTCCCTACCGCGATGTTGACACACCGGCTTGAGTCAGGAAGCGAAACGACTTAGTGGGAAAACAAAGTTGTCTCATTAGCGATATTAATCAGGAGGTTCTGACTCCGACCGGCTTTGATCTCGTGACGAATGTGCCACTACGAACTTAATCATCTCGTACGGAAGCCAAGGCAAACACAAACGCCAAGGCGGGAAAGACGGGACCTCGGAAAGCCAAAGGAAATACGGTGTGTAAGGTACGCCGGCAAGATCACGTTGGTGTATTGAGAAGGCATTCTCTGAGATGAAAGGATCTTGTATATCATTTTTAATTTAGATAAAATTGATACATTGACTTTTTATGGCGATTTTTTTCCGGGAATAAATGATGCAAGAAACGACTATAAGATCAGAATTATTACTCATTCCTCTTTAACGTTCAACTTTTAACCCTCTGAAAAGTTATTATGATATGTATTTATAGAATTATACACTTTTAATTTTAATTCAAGAGTCAGTTTGTGATTAAATAAAACGTGCGGTTATAAAAACTAATTTTATGTTTGAGTTTTTTTGTTCTACACACTTATACATTCATTCATTCATCTTCTAGCGCTTTATATCCGATCTTCCCTCGGGTCACGGGGAGTCTGTGTCCTATCTCAGGCGTCTATGGGCATTAAGGCAGGATACACCCTGGATGGAATGCCAACCCATCACACACACACACACACACACACACACACACACACATTCATACACTAGGGATAATTTTCCAAGGTGCCAATCAACCTACCGTGCATGTTTTTGGACCGGGGGAGGAAACCGGAGAACCCGGAGAAAAACCTCCTGAGACACGGGGAGAACATGCGCAAACTCCACACACACATGGCCGAGACGGGAATCGAACCCGGACCCTGGAGGTGTGAGGCGAACGTGATAACCACTAAACCACCGTGCACCCACATGGTGGGTTCATTTTAAGATTTAGGTGCGGTGACCGGGCGGTGTTGGGGAGTAACTAATTACATGTAACGGCGTTAAGCAATATAATTACATAATAACAATAATTCGTTACAGTTACTAAGAAAAAAGTGTTATGTTATTAAAATGTTATTAAATCACGGTTACTTTTGAAATTGCTAAAGATCACAAATCCCAAAGATCCCCGCCACACCAAGGGCAACAATGTGTAAATGATTGATAACTAGACCAATGATAATCTCTTGTAAAATGACATGTATAATATATATAAGATATATATATATATATATATATATAGATATACTATCTGTATATATTCTATTTTCTATTCTACATATATTTTTTCTCTGCCGCCCCCTGTTTTTTCTATATATATATATATATATAATATATATATATATATATATATATATATATATATATATTATATATATATATATATATATATATTCATTCATTCATTCATCTTCTACTACCGCTTTATCCAATCTTCCTCGGGGAGTCTGTGTCTATCTCAGGCGTCTATGGGCATTAAGGCAGGATACACCCTGGATGGGAATGCCAACCCATCGCAGGGCACACACACCACACACACACACACACACATTCACACACACATTCATACACTAGGGACAATTTTTCCAAGGTGCCAATCAACCTACCGTGCATGTTTTTGGACCGGGGGAGGAAACCGGAGAACCCGGAGAAAAAAAAACCCCTGAGACACGGGGAGAACATGCACAAACTCCACACACACATGGCCGAGACGGGAATCGAACCCGGATCCCTGGTGGTGTGTGAGGCGAACGTGATAACCACTAAACCACCGTGCCCCCCATTATATGGCGTGCCCCGCATATATATATATATATATATATATATATATATATATATATATATATATATATATATATATATAATGCTTTTTAAAAAAAACAGATTTGCGATATATATATATATATATATATATATATATATATATATATATATATATATATATATATATATAAATCTGTTTTTTTTAAAAAGCATTTACATTTATTTATTTAATTAAATTTTTCGAGCGATTTTTTCTGATGCTGATTTTACTAAAATATTTTACTAATGCATAATTTTTTTATAATTTTCTATTTGTGAAAATAAATAAATAAATAAATAAATAAAACCCAAAAGTGCCTCATTTAAATAAAATAAAACACCCAGTTCGCCACACAGTCCCAAAAAAAGATGTCCTATTTTCCCTGCCGTTTCTTTCCACTCCTTCCATCAGGATTGTTTTTTTTTTTTTTTTTTTTTTTTTTTGGATTGCCTTGAGGCTTTAGGACAATGAACAGAACGATGTGAGACGTCTCGAAACTGTCCCTTATTAACATCGGGAAAAGCGGGAGAAAAGTCGAGCGGACAAATAACTTTTGTACCTTTTTATAGACAATCTGTGATAATATTTATGTGGCTGAAGAAATGTAGCACGGGGAAAAAAAAAAGAAAAGAAGGATTTTTTTTTTCTTTTATTAAAGAAGGATTTTTTTGGAAAAAATATACAGGAAAGCTGGAGGAGGATAAAAAAAAGACTAAATAAAATACAATAAAATATAAAGCTAAAAATACAAAAAATATATTATTATTATTATTATTATTTATATTATTATTATTTTATAGTATTATTAGAAATATATATTTTTATTATACATGATATTTATATTAGCAAATCATATAAGAAATATATATATATATATATATATATATATATATATATATATATATATATATATATATTTTTTTTTTTTTTTTTTTTTTTTTTTTTAAGAGAAAAGCTGGTGCATATATAAAGTCAACATAAAATAAATGAAACTCGTTAGAACTTACATTATATTAAATCATGATTGAGCTGAAATATACAACAACA
>JACRUU010000003.1:3467482-3472482 GCA_030449085.1 Kryptopterus vitreolus
GGAACACATAATAAATAAATAAATAAATAAATAAATGACGATAGAGACAGACATACAGATAGATAATAAAAGTAACATAGTAAATATTAGAAAAGACAAGAAAAGAAAAGAAAAGAAAAGAAAAGATGAGAAAGAAGGACATACAGGAAAGGAACACAAAATAAATACATACAAAAATAAAAATAAAAATAGACAGAGACAGGTAGACAGACAGACAGACAGACAAACAGACAGACAGACAGACAGACAGACAGACATACAGACATACAGATAGCACACAAATGAAGAGACAAAAAAAAAGAGCAGAAATGACTAGGAAAAGTAACACACACACACACACACACACACACACACACACACACACACACACACACACACACACACACACACACAGCTATAGAAGTCCAACACCCGTTTATTGGAGTAAATAAAGCAGTGCAGTAAATAAATAAATAAATAAATAAATAAATGAGTGTATGGTGGTTTATGTAATGTCGATATTTCTCTGGTTCTTCACGCGGCTCGGCTGAACGTTCACCAGAACACGAGCACAGAGAAGCGATCAATATCGGATCCTGACCCGCGCGAGCGCCGTCTGTACAAACGACTGCCGTGTGATGGATCTGAACGCCGTCTGAAAGACGGAGAAGTGCGAGAAAGTTTCCCGACACTCAACACTAGTCTTTATTTCCTTTTTATAAACGTAATAATTAGACTTTTTGTGTTTAATAAAAGTTACATCTGTACAGCAAATGTATCTCAGAAATGATCTTTATGGAAGGACTGGAGACAAAAATAAACATTTGTACAAATATAGGTCAGGATTAAAGGTGTATTAAACAATTATAGGCAGATAATTCCCTTTTCTGTCCCTTTTCTGTCCCTTTTATGTCCCCTTTCTGTCCCTTTTCTGTCCCTTTTCTGTCCCTTTTATGTCCCCTTTCTGTCCCTTTTATGTCTGTCCCCTTTCTGTCCCTTTTCTGTCCCCTTTCTGTCCCCTTTCTGTCCCTTTTCTGTCCCTTTTCTGTCCCTTTTTTAAATCACTGTATAAAAGTGTTACTATCTCAAATCGAGCACCAACATTGTAAACATAAACTCGATTTAAATTGTTTACATTTAACAATAAACACCGTCATAACTTTAAAACAAATACAAGAATATTTTGTCTTAATGCTCTCTGTTGAGTGAATACTTTACTGTGATTGGCTGGAAGGAGTTCAGTTGTTAATAGTGGATTGTGATTGGCTGAAGGTGTGAATAGAGGGTTGTGTATAATCTCTAATTACAAATAATAATAAAAATAATAGGGGCACGGTGGTTTAGTGTTTATCACGTTCGCCTCACACCGCCAGGATCCGGGTTCGATTCCCATCTCGGCCATGTGTGTGTGGAGTTTGTGCATGTTCTCCCCGTGTCTCAGGGTTTTTCTCCGGGTTCTCCGGTTTCCTCCCGGTCCAAAAACATGCACGGTAGGTTGATTGGCACCTTGGAAAATTGTCCCTAGTGTATGAATGTGTGTGTGTGTGTGTGTGTGTGTGTGTGTGTGATGGGTTGGCATTCCATCCAGGGTGTATCCTGCCTTAATGCCCATAGACGCCTGAGATAGGCACAGGCTCCCCGTGACCCGAGGAAGATCGGATATAAGCGGTAGAAGATGAATGAATGAATGAATGAATGAATAAAAAATAAATAAATAATATAATAATAATAATAATATAATAATAATAATAATAATAATTATTATTATTATTATTATTACTACTATTATACTTAATGGCCAGAAAAATTAACAAAACAAATGTAAACAAAAGTAAAAAAGTATATACATATATATATATATATATATATATATATATATATATATATATATATATATATATCGATATATATCTATATATATATATATATATATATATATACACATACATACATACATACATACATAGACACTGTATTATTATAATCTCCGCTGCCGTCAGAGCCGCTGCTGAAGAAAATCACTCAACACATTTCTGACCAATCACGATCCAGAAATCTGAGCCGCCTCGATATATTCACGTAAATTAAAAAAAAAAAAAAAAAAAAAGAAATAAAAAAAGCTTTGCGTCCTTTCATGTGAGCCAGACTTCAAAACTTTCAAAGAAAAAAAAAAGAAAGAAAGAAAGAAAGAAAAAGGTTCACTCTGTCAAGGACGAATCAACCAGAAAACACAAGAATCCATTTAAAAAAAAAAAAGAAAGAAAGTTTCGGATCAAAGGCCGGCATTCCGGCATTCCGGTCTGTAATCACCGGTGCTAGTGCGAAGAAATCAAATACGCAACAAAAATAAGAACAATGACAACACACGGGCTTGAGAAGAAAGGAAGAAAGAGCGAGAGAGGGAAGGAGGGATAGCAGTCGAGTGCTGGTTCATGATGTGTGAGATTACGATCGTGTCCAGAAGGCTGATTTTTTTTCTTACCGCCGTTCCTGGGTAAGCTGTGTCCGGCTGCCGGTGTGTTAATAAGCAGCGCTCCGGCGTTCCCTGTTGTTCGTTTCTATCTCTTTTCGCCCGGGGGATTTCGAGTGCTAGCGCGATAAGAACTTCAAAGGCTCAGAGGAAAGAAAGAAAAAGAAGGGAGGAAAAAGCGCAGAGCGGGTCGTGGCGATGTTGAAGCGCGTGTGAGCGAGTTTACCTGAGTCGACGCAAATGGCTACGTTTGATGTTGTTAAGGAGTAGATAACCTCCTAGCGCTCGCTAAAGCTTTTAAAGAACTAAAAGGCTATCCAACAAAATAAAATAAAAAAGGCGCGCTAATCCAAATTAGGCCTTGTGATGTCCGACGGTGGCGACGCTTTAATAAGTTACGCCGCCGATGGAGCAGGTGACTCGGGACGCGCCCGGTTTGATCGCCGTCTCGACCGAGCGCTTGTTGTTGTTGTTATTGTTGGTATTATTATTATTATTATTATTAGTGTGAGTGATGTGAAAAAGGGATGCTAGGCGAGTGGTCACTGTAATGGACACTTTACACCGGTCACTTTACACTGGATACTTTACACTGGATGTTTTACACTAGACGTTTTACACCGGGCACTTTACACCGGTGACTTTACTCAGGGCACTTTACAACTGGCACTTTACACTGGACACTTTACAATGGATGCTTTACACCGGTCACTTTACACCGGGCACTTTACACCGGTCACTTTACACCGGTCACTTTACACCGGTCACTTTACACTGGACACTTTACAATGGATGCTTTACACTGGTCACTTTACACCGGTCACTTTACACCGGTCACTTTACACTGGACACTTTACAATGGATGCTTTACACTGATCACTTTACACAGGTCACTTTACACCGGTCACTTTACTCGAGACACTTTACACGGGGCATTTTAAAACGGGCACTTTACACCGGACACTTTATACTGGATGCTACAATGGATGCTTTACACTGGATACTTTACACCGGACGCTTTACACTGGTCACATTACACTGGACACTTTACATACGACGCTTTACACAGGAAATTTTACACAGGTCACTTTACACCTGACACTTTACACCGGGCACTTTACTCTGGTCACTTTACACGGGGCATTTTAAAACAGGCGCTTTACACCGGACACTTTACACCGGTCACTTTACTCGGGACACTTTACACGGGGCATTTTAAAACAGGCGCTTTACACCGGACACTTTATACTGGATGCAATAATGGATGCTTTACACTGGACACTTTACATACGACGCTTTACACAGGACACTTTACACCGGTCACAGTACACTGGGCACTTTACACTGCCCACTTTACACATCCTACTTTACACTGGACACGTTACACTGGGTCACTTTACACCAGGCACTTTACACTGAAAATGTTACATTAGACACTTTACACCGGCCACTTTACAATGCCCAATTTACACTGGACACTTTACACCGGATGCTTTACACCAAACACTTTACACTCTCTCTCTCTCTCTCTCTCTCTCTATTCTTTTTTTTCTATTCTATTTTTATTTACATTTTTAATGTCTGCATTCTATTCTTTTCATCCCGTTATGTTTACGCACCTGACGGTCGTAAACAGCATTTGACTGCACGTGGCACTTCGCATGTACGTGTGTGTGACAAATAAAATTGGAATTTGAAAAAAGAATCAAACAAAGACAATAACCAGCAATTACGGCGGGAAAGAAAAGAAAAAGGTAAAATAAAAAGAAAGGCCCTTTTTTTTTTTTGGCCCGCAGTTTGGGAGGTTATTTCTGACGGAGAAGTGCTCTTAGGTAAATGACTGGAAATGTCTTTTAAAGGGCTTTTTTTTTCTTTCTTTTTTTTTCCCCCCCCGCTTCATACGGCACGCTGTTAATACTCACTGGGAAGGCCACGAACCGCTTTCAGCGCGTACAATAGCCTGATGAGATGCCGGCGAATGCCGCACGCGACGCCGAGTCCATTTTTCACGACGCGTTTTGTGATTAGTATGTGCTTCTTGGAGAAAAAAATCGTCCTTTTTTTCTTTTCTTCTTCTCCTTCTTTTTCTCCTTATTTCACCATTTTGAGTCGAAGGAATGGAAAAAAAAAAAAGAAAAAAAAAAGTGCCTACCTGAGAACGAGAGATTTTGAGGAGATCAATTCGTGGTAAAGGTAAAGTTATGAATAATCAATGAGCTGCTCATGAATATTAATGCTACGTTTTAGGCTGGGGGTGTGGCCAGTGGAAGGTTTTGATGCTGGAGGCAGAGGGAAAGGATAGCGTGCGAGAGAGAGAGAGAGAGAGAGAGAGGGAGCGAGAGGAGAGAGAGAGAGAGAGAGAGAGAGAGAGAGAGAGGGAGGGAGGGAGCCAATGTGCGAGTGAACTTTTTTACCACATGCTGTCACAGCGTGACGCCGAGAGACGGAGTCAAAGCGCGCTACGCAGTCAGCTTCTATATTCATCCCACCAATCGGCGTTCACACCTTCTCCCGGTTTAATCAAAGCCAACGGAGGCACGGAAATATGTAA
>JACRUU010000003.1:3477482-3499982 GCA_030449085.1 Kryptopterus vitreolus
TGTGTGTGTGTGTTGTTTTTTTTGTGTTCTTTTGTGTGTCTGGGTCCTGTGTGTGTGTGTGTGTTGTGTATGTCCTGTTTGTCTACTGTGTGTGTGTGTGTGTGTGTGCCTTGTTATGTGTGTTATGTGTGTGTTTGTGTTCTGTGTGTGTGTGTGTTGTGTGTATGTGTGTGTGGGTGTGTGTGTGTGTCTGTGTTTATCCAGTTGTGTGTGTTTGTGTGTTTGTGTTATTGTTTTTGTGTCTGTGTGTGTGTGTGTGTGTGTGTGTGTGTGTGTGGTTGTGTGTGTGTGTGTGTTTTGTGTGTGTTTTTCTTGTGTGTGTGTGTGTGTGTGTGTGGATGTTGTGTACGAGTTGTGTGTTTGTGTTGTGTGTGTGGTGTGTGTGTAAGTGTGTGTGTGTGTGTGTGTGTACTGTGTGTGTGTGTGTGTGTGTGTCTGTGTGTGTGTGTGTGTGTGTGTGTGTCTGTGTGTGTGTGTGTGTGTACGAGTGTATGTGTGTACGAGTGTATGTGTGTGTGTGTGTGTGTGTGTGTGTGTGTGTGTGTGTCTGTGTGTGTGTGTGTGTGTGTGTGTATGTGTGTGTGTGGTGGTGTGTGTGTGTGTTGTGTGTGTCTGTCTTTTTGTGTTGTGTGTTCTGTGTGTGTGTTAGTGTGTGTGTGTGTGTCGTCAAGAGTGTGTGTGTGTGTGTGTTGTGTGTGTGTGTGTGTGTCTGTGTGTGTGTGTGTGTGTGTGTGTGTGTTGTGTGTGTGTGTGTGTGTGTGTGTGTGTGTGTGGTGTGTCTAAGTTGTGTTGTGTGTGTGTGTGTGTGTGTCCGTCTCCGTGTGTGTGTATGTGTCAGTGTCAGTAATGTGAAGCATGGGAGTGCGGAGTGCGGAAATAAAACGACGTTAATGCGCATGTAAAACTATTTTAATTTATACACGCTACCTACCCGACTGTGTAATTGATGTTTTCTCGCAATGAACTGCAGGATCTGGTGTCTGGTGTATACACACACACACACACACACACACACACACACATCACACACATGCACATCCACACACACATGCACATACACACAACCCCCAGATTCAACTAATTATGGAGAAGAGTGTAAATTGCGATGGCCCGAGGTGATCCTGGGAGTTCCTGAAGCGACGGAACGCTCAGGCTGCTAATGAACGATATGAAATGATCTCAGGGTGAGGAGGAGCTGTTACACACCGAGGGTGCCAATAAAATCGCACCGCGATCCTTCTGGAGACTGACAGAGAGTTAATGCTGGAATGGGATCCGTTTACTGTGTGTGTGTGTGTGTGTTCGAATCTACATATTTAATTGTATTAAAAACAGATATATCAAATTATTTATGAATTAAAAGGCAGATAAAATAGCATTTGTGTTTAGTGTGTGTGTGTGTGTGTGTGTGTGTGTGTGGTGTGTGTGTGTGTGTGTGTGTGTATTAGTGTATGTATGTGTGTGTGTGTATGTGCATGTATGTGTGTTTGTGTGTGTGTTTTTGTGAATGTGTGTGTGTGTGTGTGGTGTATGTGTGTGTGTATTGTTGTGTATGTATGTGTTTGTGAATGTGTGTGTATTATTATGTATGTGTGTGTTTGTGAATGTGTGTGTTTGTGTATGGGTATGTATGTGTTTGTGTATGTGTGTGTGTGCATTGTGTGCATATGTGTGTGTATTGTGTATGTATGTGTTTGTGAATGTCCTGTGTGTGTGTGTGTGTTGTGTGTGTTTGTGAATGCCTGTGTGTGCGGCGCCCCTTCATGTGTGTGTGTCTAAAGACATAGGCCAAAATATACTGTGTGTGTGTGTGTGTGTGTGTGTGTGTTTACAAAATGTAGGTCTAAATATTCTATGTGTATTTCTGTGTCTGTATATGTGTGTGTGCGCGTCCGTGAGTGTGTGTAAAGACATAAGCCAAAATACAAATGTGTGTGTGTGTATGTGTGTTTTGTTGTTTGTATTGTATATATATATATATATATAATATATATATATATATATAACTATAATATATATATATATATAGATATATATATATATATACTATATATCTTTACATTAATAATTAGATATGATTTTGTTTATATAATTAGTGAACATTGATTATCTTTGACTCTTATTAACGACGGTGTGTTTGTGTGTTAATGTAATTTAGATTAAAAAGTGTAAAACCAGTGTAAAATACAGAAATAAATGTCTTTTAAAAAATGAGAGTTTATTTTTATTACATTTATGATTCGAGGGTGGAGTGGGGAGAGATATACGTGTATTATAAATGTATAAGAACATTGAGAAAAATACAGGATTTTTCTTTCTTTATTTTCATTCATTCAGTTTTAAATATTCAACAACACACACACACACACACACACACACACACACACACACACACACCACACACACCAAAAGATTTGCTTCTTTATTATTACTGAATAGATGGATGGATGTATGGCTTGATAGACAGTGTATATATATATATATGGAGAGAGAGAGAGCGAGAGAGAGAGATATTGTGTGTATAGATATATATATATATATATATATATATATTTATATATCTATATATATCTATATATATATATATATATATATATATCTATATCTATGGAGCGAGAGCGAGAGAGAAGTAGTGTGTGTGTGTGTGTGTGTGTGTGTGTGTGTGTGTGTGTGTGTGTGTGTTGTGTGTGTGTGTGTGTGTGTGTGTGTTCGTTTTTAAAAAAAAAAAAAAAAAAATCAGCCTTGTGAGTGTGAATGTGTGTTTGCACGTACGTAAAAAACATCCTCCAAAAAAAAAGTGAATGCGTAAGTGTGTTTGTGTATGTGTGTGTGTGTGTGTGTGTGTGTGTGTGTGTGTGTGTGTGTGTGTGTGTGTGTGTGTGTGTAAGTATTCACTACAGCAGCAACTGAGCAAAGCTTCATGGCAGCTCTCAGAGCGCTGAAACACAGCGGGGGGTCGGTGGATGCCGAGTTTGCTGGAGGGGCTGTTGTGAATGAGGCGGGTGTGTTTCGTAGTAACCTCCACTAAAAACTGGGTCATCACTTCACACACACACACACACCACACACACACACACACACACACACACACACACACACACACACACACACCACACACACACACACACACACACACAAACAACAGTTGTTGTGTGTCATTGGATTGGATCCCACCGGCTAAAAAGGATGTAGAGAAAAATGGGTACAGCCCATTTTTCTTTTCCGAAAGAGAAAAATACTGCAGAAGGGAAATTTTCCCTCCGAGATAAAAAAAAGAAAGAAAGAAAGAGAAAAAACGGAGAAAAAAAAAAAAAAAAACGAGAGTGCAGGGTTAATCCGTACCTCGAGCTAAAGGGTTCGCAACGCGGCAGGTAAGTTATACATCATCCTAAGGAAATAAACAGCGCCGTGTGTGTGTGTGTGTGTGTGTGTGTGTGTGTGTGTGTGTGTGTGTGTGTGTGTGTGTGTGTGTGTGTGTGTGTGTGTGTGTGTGTGTGTGTGTGTGTGTGTGTGTGTGTGTGTGTGTGTTGTTTTTATCGGTTTATTATATTCGGGGCGCGTAATACACTGATGAATTGCAGGAGCATTGCAGCAAAATCTTCCTAAATGCCTTTAATATTAAAACTCTTTAATTACACGCCATCGAGGATATTAATCTAACGTCCAGGCGAGACGGGAAGGGACGAGGCGGCCCACGTGGTGCGGATTTGCACGGCGAGAGTTTTCTCCAAGCGCAATTACCCTGAAATAACCTGCATACGTTGTTAGCCAAAAGTATTCAGACACCTAACTATATGTGGTTCTTTTCTATCCCATCTTCCTTCGGGTCACGTGTCTATCTCAGGCGTCTATGGGCATTAAGGCAGGATACACCCTGGATGGAATGCCAACCAAACACAGGGACACACAACACACACACACACACACTTCACACACACACATTCATACACTAGGGACAATTTTTCCAAGGTGCCAATCAACCTACCGTGCATGTTTTTTTTTTGACCCGGGGGAGGAAACCGGAGAAAAACCCCTGAGGCACGGGGAGAACATGCAAACTCCACACACACATGGCCGAGACGGGAATCGAACCCGGACCCTGTCGGTGTGAGACGAACGTGATAACCACTAAACCACTGTGTCCCCTGCACACAATTATATATATATATATATATAATAATATTGTGTTTTTTTTTTTTTTACTAGAAGAAAACCAAAACCTGATCCATCATGAAGATCATATAAAGCATGATGCAGAGGAACACCAGTGTCTGCTGCCTTACCAGCATGAAAAATCCACCAGATCTACTCGAACCTCTTTCCTGTCGAGTGGATCTTATTATAAGAGCGAATAGGAAACCGGTGTATCTTAAAACCATAAAGAGTGGAAGATCTCCTGCTTTAGATCTCCTCAACACGCACTCCTGTTCTCTCATCTACAAAGTGTGTGTTTGTACTTGTGTACTCGAATGAAAGGGGGAGAAAAAAAAAGCCACTTGACTCCAAGCCATAAAGAACGAAGCACCAACAACACGGTCAAAAGCTGCTTCATTCATCTTCACCAGCCATCGAGGTTACGCTTCTTCAAAAGCTCCCCGAGTATAAAACGCCAACGGGGTCCCGGACGGGACGCTGCAGGCGTGACCTCGCCACGAGCCGGGACTCGGCCCGAGGTCGTAAACAATGTGTGCGGAGACGTGCGGCACCGACGGTGTCAGCTCAGCACAAAGCGTGTAATAATAAAACAAAGCGGAATTAAATTGTCAAGACGCAGCCGAACAAGAAATTACAGAGCGCAAAGCCACGAGGTGCCGAGCGCGCCCTTGACGGACGGAGATTTAACACGTCCGTAACGCCGCGCCGCTGTGAGGAGGAGGAGGCGTACTGTGCCAACAAAACAAACACGCAAAACAAGTTAGGGGGGGAAAAAAAGGCCTATGCAAAAAAATAAATAAATAAATAAATCAGGAAAATGAGTCAGAAAGGGCTATACACTATAATGTTTAGTATAGTAGTAAAGTAAAGTGTATATAGTATAGTATAGTTTATTGTGGTGTGGAGCAGGGTATTAAACTGCTAAATAATATAGTCACCGCTTAGTGCAGTTTAAAGTAATATAGTATAATATCGTGTAGTGCTGTACATCGCAATCTTTAGTATAGTATATTCTGGATTAGTATAGTACAGAGCGGTGCAGTATAGTGTGATGTAATATCATATAATTTATATTAATATAAATATAAATATACATTTATATTATATTTATATAATATAAATGTATAGTGCTGTATAATGTAGTATAGCACAGTGTAGTGTAATAAAAGAAATGTACAAGACAGTTTAGTAGAGTATAGCATAGTATAGTATAGTACAGAATCAAATAGTACAGTTTAGTATTGTAAATTAAAGTGACGTAAATTATAGCATAGTTATATCAAACAGTATGGTAGGTTACAGTATAGTATATTATAGTATAATAATAGAGTAATGTATAGTATAGTTTAGTATGGTATAGCATAGTAAATTATAAAATAGTAAAATAAAGTCAACTACAGCCTGACATAGTAATGTATATTATAGTTTAGTATGATATGGTAAATTATAGTGCAATAATAGAAAATGTACAGTCTAGTATAGTATGTTATAATATAATATAAACAAGTATAGTGTAATTTAATAAGGTGTAGTAGTAGACTATATCATATTTCTGTGCAGTGTAAAGTATAGTATAGTATATCATATAGCAGTGTTGTATAGAATAGTATAGTATAGTATAGTATAGTAGGTTATAATATAATACAAATAAGTATAGTGTAATTTAATAAGTTATAATAGTAGACTATATCATATTTCTGTGCAGTGCAAAGTATAGAGCAGTATAATATATAGTAGTATATGGCAGTATAGTAAAGTATAGTATATTATAGTAAGTTATAATATAGTATAAATGAGTATAGTGTAATTTAATAAGGTTTAGTATAGTATAGTAATTTAATTAGGTTATAGTATAGTATATAGTAGTATTGTATCATATATTATAGTATATAGCAGTATATAGCAGTGTACATATAATATATATATATATATATATATATATTATCCTTACGCACGCTTCATTCAACTTCTTTACTCACTGTAGTTGTTTTTTTTTATTTATTTATCATAAATGTCTGGAATTCTTCTCTGTTCTTTGATGTTTACATTTTGGACTGTTGTAAGAATCATTTCACGACATGCTGTACTATGTATGTGACAAATACAATTTTAATGTGAACTTTTAGTATATAGCAGTATAGTGTAGTACAGTATAGCATAGTATAGTATAGTATAGTAGTGAATGTAGTTTATAACTTACCATGGAATACACTAATTGAGTACAGAATACAATGTAGCATAATACACATTATACAATACAGTAATAATAATATAATTACAGTATTTAATAGTATAGAGCAATATAGCATAGTATAACTTACTATGGAATATATTCATTTAGTATGGTATATAGAGTAGTGTTACAATAATAATTATATTGTCACAATAAAGTTTTTTTTATTATGTTATGATAATAATAATAACAATAATAATAATAATAATAATAATAATAATAATACTAATAATAATAATTACAATAATTGCAATACGACATGTGCATATATAATACAGTAATACAAAAAATGCACTATATGATAATAATAATGATAATAATAATAAAAAAAAAAGAAAAAAAAAAGAAAGAAGAAAATAGGATAATTACACTATATAATGTAGTGCAGAATAGTATAGTGTTAGAGTATATAATATAGTATTGCATATGCAATTACTACATGTATAAAAATACAGTATAGTATAGTATTCTACTATATAATAATAAATAATAATAATAATAATAATAATAATAATAATAATAATAATAAAATAATAATAATAATGCAGTATAGTATAGTATAGTATAGTAATATATTTCAATTTCAATTCAATTCAATTTCAATTGTTTTATAAAGCGCTTTTTACAAGTGTCATCGTCTCAAAGCAGCTTTACATAATAACTAATGTGCGAGAAGTGAAAATCAGTTTAGCACTAATGTTTGTTTCTTGTTGAGCAAGCCGAAGCGAAATCGGTGGCAAGGAAAAAAAACTCCCTGGAACAGGAAGAAAACATCCTTGAGAGGAACCAGACTCAACAGAGAAACCCATCCTCATTTGGGTTGTTAGTTGTGTGTGTGGTTGAGGATGTTTATTATGTAGTGTATAGTATATTATAGTAGAGTATGATATCATAGCATAGTATAACTTACTATGGATATATGAATTATTACAGTATACGTGGATACAGTGTAGAGTATACATACGTAATAATAATATAATTACTCTATAATAATGTAGTGCGGTATACTATAGTATAGTATAGTATAAGTTATTGTGAATCTATAATCTAAACAGTATAAAGTGTAGTGAGTTCAGTATCTCTATTCATATATATTATATTATTATATATATATATATATATATATATATATATATTTTATATATAAACCCACCACACTGTCGCTCACAAGTGTCTTCATGTGCTAAAGATTATCGTCTTACTGCCAAAAACTTTACTTTACTTTAAAAGCTTTACTGTGAAATGTTCAGATCTGTACGATTTCTGCTAAATTGGCCAAAAATAAATAAAAATAAATAAATAAAATAATATTGCATCACTTTTTTTTTTTCATCAATAAAACCAAAGACATGCAAGAAATAGGAGAAAAATCACCGAATGGGACGAGCCAAAAAAAAAAAAAAAGAAAGAAAATGCATTACAAAAAAAAAAAAGAAAAGAGAGAAAGATGCGAGGCCTGCTGTTAAATACGCCGCCCTGATCTCGGGCATCGTGCGGGAGCAACAGGAACACAAGCTCTCATTAAAACCTCGCTACTGAAGGCAGACTGGAGAAAAGTGGGTTACACGGAAAGATGTAGCGAGAAACATGAGAGAGAGAGAGAGAGAGGGAAGGAAAGACAGAGGGAAAGGATGGAGTGAGGAGCGGAGTGTGAAAGTTAAGTAGACTTTCCGCCATCTCTCCGCGGGCGGCGCAGCAGGCCGTACCGTCCCATGCAGCTCGGCTAATCAAACTTTCCAATTAGTGCTCATGAGGCCTGCAGCAGCTGACATTAAACCCGACATAAAAGCGAGCCATGCATGGACTCTCCGATTCATACGCTTTACCTCTATTTGCCCCCTGAGAGAGAGAGAGAGAGAGAGAGAGAGAGAGAACAGAGAGAACCAGGTGTATAATAAAGAATGCCACAATGCTAAAAAAAAAAAAAAAAAAAGAAGTAAAGTTACACTAGAAGTCAACATCAGACTTTCCCCATCCCTCTCTCTCTCTCTCTCTCTCTCTCTCTCCTCTCTCTCTCTTTCCTAGTCCGGCTTTCCAGTATGACCAGTCACCGTTGCTCTCCCGTGAGAAGACCTGACGAGTGTCACACGTTTTTCCGTACCCGAGTGCCAGCGTCTCCCCCGAGGACGGGAGTAGAGTGGACGTGTGGAGATGGAGAGAGAGAAAAAAAAAAAGAAAAGAGAGAGAGAAAGGAGACGAAAAAAAAGTAACGGATGACATTCGATGAATGATGAGGCAGCACTGAGTGAAGCCACTAACCAGGAAGGGGAGAACGAGGGATGGAGAAAAAGAGAGAGAGATAAAGAAGAAGAAAACGAAAAATGGTACAATGGCCATCAAATCGGCCATGCGGTACGATATGGTTATAAATGGCAGATCTGAGAGAGAGAGAGCGTTTTCACACACACACACACACACACACACACACACACACACACACACACACACAACACTTATCTCCAAAGCACCATTAGCTCTCACACTGTTGTGTACCTGTGTGAGCTCCTACTGTGGTCTTAATTAGCTTGATTGATTGGACGTATTAATTAAAGCCCATCCTGAATAAATCATGGCCAGACGGTCGCGTGGCATAAATTACTCACGACATAAATTCACTGCCACATTCGTCTCCTAGTAAGACCTAAAGCCTCGGGTCACCTTGGAAACCTGGTCATTTTAATATCCGTAATTTAACGAAGAAAAATACGTAAAAAGGAAAAGGAAAAGAAGTCCGTAAATATAATCTCGGGAAAAGACTCGATAATAATCCGCTTTTCAAAGGCGTGTTATATATACACGAGGTTTAAAACCTCACCCGGGTATATTAGGCTCCGCCCACAATGTTTGAAAAAAAAAAAAGCGATGCGGATACGTGTTGTAGGAGTTCCGCAAACAAACAAACCGCGTATAAAAAAACAACAACAAAAACAACCAACAATGGAAACAATCTGAACTCTACAATAAAGCACAATGAATGTTGGTGATCTGTGATTGTTTACTGGGAATGTTGGTGACATGTGATTGTTGGTGATATGTGATTGTTTACTGGGAATGTTGGTGATTGTGATTGTTTACTGGGAATGTTGGTGACATTGTTTACTGGGAATGTTGGTGATATGTGATTGTTTACTGGGAATGTTGGTGATCTGTGATTGTTTACTGGGAATGTTGGTGATCATGTGATTGTTTACTGGGAATGTTGGTGATCTGTGATTGTTTACTGGGAATGTTGGTGATATGTGATTGTTTACTGGGAATGTTGGTGATGTGATTGTTTTGGAATGTTGGTGATCGGTGATTGGTTGTTGGGAATGTTGGTGATCTATGATTGTTTACTGGGAATCTTGGTGATTGGTGATTGGTTGTTGGGAATTTTGTTGATCGGTGATTGTTTACTGGGAATGTTGGTGATCGGTGATTGGGAATTTTTTTGGTTTCCGAAACAGGAACGCCACCACGATTCGTTTCTTCGGGAGCGTCGAGAGCAGACAAATTCTCCGACCGGGCTCCGTTTCGACATGTGATGATATGTGATTGTTTACTGGGAATGTTAGTGATATGTGATTGTTTACTGGGAATGTTGGTGATATGTGATTGTGTACTGGGAATGTTGGTGATCAGTGATTGTTTACTGGGAATGTTGATGGTAAGTGATTGTTTTCTGGGAATGTTTGTGATCAGTGATTGGTTGTTGGGAATGCTGGTAATTGGTGAATGTTTACTGGGAATGTTTCTGATCAGTGATTGGTTGTTGGGAATGCTGGTAATTGGTGAATGTTTACTGGGAATGTGGGTGATCGGTGATTGTGTACTGGGAATGTTTGTGATCAGTGATTGGTTGTTGGGAATGTTGGTGATTGGTGATTGTGTACTGGGAATGTTTGTGATCAGTGATTGGTTGTTGGGGGGCGGGGTAATAGTGCTTAGTAATTGGATAGTGATTATTACTTGGAAACATAGTGATTGTTTGCAGATTGGTGATTAGTAAATATTAGTTGGGAATGTTATTGATCAGTGATGCTTATTGGGAATATTATTGATAAATGGGATAACTGGTTAGTGGGAATAAAGGCCGTTGATATAATCTGATTGGTCCAAATGTGTCGATTAATCGTACGATAATGTATTAATTAATTAATTAATTAATACGATAATTCGATCTAATATGCTGCGTTTTCCGAGGTGAAAAGGATGATGATAAATGTGTACAAATATAAAACTATATATATATATATATATATATATATATAAAACAAACAAACACTATAAAAGATAAACGGACCAGAAAACAACGTTATAACTCTGTATAGCGCACGATTGTTGCGTTTCGGATTCCGATTGGTCCAACGCTGTGGATTAACGGTAAAATAATGACGTTGTATTTTCCGATCTAAAAATTTTTCGTCAAAATCCACGTATTGTAAACGTATTGTAAACTCCACATGTTCCCATCATATCTGTTTTTATCTTTTATTACATTTGTTTGTTTTATATTCGTACGCATTTATCATCACCATTGTCACGTTGCAGCATATTAGATCGAATATGCACTTTGTTAAAAACATGTAAAAGTGTAACTTTTTTTTGGTCATTTTTGTAAATAAACAAAGGATAATTTGTGTATATCGAAAACACCATAACATTATGACCACTTGCCTAACATTGTATTGGTCCTCCATCCCACTCGCCCATCATGCATTAACAGCCTGAACATCATACTGGGACACATCCTACAAAAAGTGCAGGGTTTTTTTTTTGGAGACGCTCCGACCCAGACGTCTAGCCGTCTTGTCAAATCCTTACATTTTCTAATACATCAACTTTTTCAGGACAAAATGTTCACTTGCTCATAACGTTCTAATGTCTTCTAGTTCCATTTTAAAGGGAAATATAGCAGTGCTGCAAATAGGATGGACTGATTCGACTACTATTAATAAAAAAGGGAGGCGGGAGCTCATTGGCTTCTGGACCAGAAGGTCTCAGGTTCAAATCCCACCTCTGCCACTAGGGGTCCCTTGAGCAAGGGCCTTAAACCTTGTTTAGTCGCTCTAGATTAGGGGCATTGCTAATCAATTAAAATATTTAATAACACGCTTTCAATCTAGCATAAATAGATACTTTTCATCTTTATAATACTGTAAATAACTAACAGATGTTATAACTATATTATATAAATAATATTATATAATATATTATAATAATTATATAAATAATTATAATTATTTCTCTCAAAATCTCTCCCTTTAATACAATTATTTAATATTTATTTTACTCTGGAAATGATTCTTTTAATGTGAATTCCTTGTTAATGACAATGTTATTTTGTTTAGTGTTGGTTTGAAGTGTAAAATATGGGACGTGGCTCCTTTAAGAATTGTGTTCCGGTTGCTTTTCCATATAAACTGGTGATACGGTGTTTAGGTTATACGGAAGCGCTTTATTGCGTTCACAAAAGTAAAAATGCGCTTTATTGCAGTAATACGGATTTGGGAATGCGATGCACTTGCGTAAGGTTCCATACGGTAATATACGCTAATATAGTGAGGAGATCGTACCTGTTGTGAATGCGCAGATAGTAGGTGTAATCGGGGGAAATTTTGGAAGCGTGAGTGGATTCACTAAACGTTTATTTAGTGAAGGAGTAGATCACTCACATAGTAATGCACACTGGGGAGGGGAGGGATGTAGATCAGTGGTCTAAGGCGCTGGGATGCTTATCAGAAGTTCCGGGTTCGAGCCCTGGTATGGCCAAGCTGCTGCCCTTGGGTCCTTGAGCAAGACCCTTAACCCTCTGTGCTCCAGGGGGCGCCGTACCATGGCCGACCCTGCACTCTGACGCCCAGCTACCAACAACAAGTTGGGATATGCTACGAAACAATTTGACTGTGTTGTAATGTATATGTGGCAAATAAAGGCTATAACACTGCGTTAATCACGCCTTAATAACATTAGTGCCGTTATACAGCACTAAATAATACTTATAAGACGAGAGCATTTGAACACCAGACATAGCTCCGGGTTTGGTGTTTATTATGCGACATTCCTCTGAGAAAGGACTTATGAGAAGTAATTATCCTTCATATCATATTCGATATTGCAGATCAGCTCTGCGACCCTGTGATGTACGACAAGAGCGCGGAAAATACTCCCAGCGTTCTCCGGCTCCGTTCTTTCCCCGGAAAACACGCAACGAGGGAGCAGGAATTCTAATCGATGTCCGCATCATCGGATTCTCCCTGACGCTGATAATTACTGTAGGAGACGTTTACAATCCGAGCGCGATGTTCTCTCTGATGTTCTCTTGTGGAAGATGTCCCACTGGATTTTTGTGCTCATTTGTACTGAAATCAAGTTAGGTGAGGAGGCCTTAATAATAATAATAATAATAATAACAATAATAATAATAATAATAAAAATGTATAAGACGAGAGCAGTTAAACACCAGACTAAAATAATGTATACAGTAGTGTATATAGTGTATTTACCAAATAGTGTATATAGTAGTGTACACAGTGTATATATAAAATAGTGTATATAGTAGTGTAAATAGTGTATTTACAAATAGTAACAGTAATGTACACAGTGTATATATCAAATAGTGTATACAGTAGTGTATACAGTGTATATATCAAATAGTGTATATAGTAGTGTATACAGTGTATATATAAAATAGTGTATATAGTAGTGTAAATAGTGTATTTACCAAATAGTGTATACAGTAATGTACACAGTGTATATACCAAATAGTGTATACAGTAGCGTATATAGTGTACATATCAAATAGTGTATACAGTAGTGTATATCAAATAGTTTATACAATAGTGTATATAGTGTATATATCAAATAGTATATACAGTAATGTACACAGTGTATATAGTGTATATATCACATAGTATATACAGTTATGTACACAATGTATATATCAAATAGTGTGTACAGTAGTGTATATAGTGTATATATCAAATAGTGTATACAGTAGTGTATACATTGTATATATCAAATAGTGTGTGCAGTAGTGTATATAGTGTATATATCAAATAGTGTGTACAGTAGTGTATGTAGTGTATATATCAAATAATATATACAGTAATCTATACAGTCTATATATCAAATAGTGTATACAGTAGTGTATACAGTGTATATATCAAATAGTGTATACAGTAGTGTATATAGTGTATATATCAAATAGTGTATACAGTAGTATATATATCAAATAGTGTGTGCAGTAGTGTATATAGTGTATATATCAAAGAATATATACAGTAATCTATACAGTGTATATATAAAATAGTGTATACAGTAGTGTATACAGTGTATATATAAAATAGTGTATACAGTAATGTATATATTAAATAGTCTATATAGACGTGTATATACTGAATATATTAAATAATGTATACAGTGTATATCTAACATAGTATATACAGTAATGTATACAGTGTATATATCAAATAGTGTATACAGGGGAAGTGATAGATCAGAAGGTCGGAGGTTCAAGCCCGAGTATAGTCAATACAGAATGGACTACCTGAAACTTTTGGGCCCTTAGGCAAGGCCCTTAACCTACAGGGGACGGTATGTTAAAAATAATCTAGAACAGTCGTTCAAATAGAAGTGAATAATAATAATAATATATTTATCTCTGATGAAACCTTGAGAGGAACCGGATTAAATAAAAACGGAATCCATCTGGGTGACACCAAGCTCCTGCCCTTCCTTATACGGAGAAAACAATCCGCTTTACGAGCGCTTTAATCTTTAATAAAGATCAATGTAAACAAGTAAACACGGAGCTAAACATGGCTGCCGGATCGTCAGGCCCGACCTGGATAAAATGGATCCTTCTCCTTCTTTATTCACATGCTCCATTTTCCAGTGAAGTACGTCGCTCTGCACGTGCAATTTGGACTGGATTGAGTCTAATAATAACAAACAGTGCATCTCAAAGCAACAGGAACCTCATAAACCGCTAGGAGGGTTTTTTTTCCACTGCTAATGATAAGAAGTCAAACCGTTTCTGCTTTGGACTTGGAAAAAAAAAAAAAAAAGGAGATGGTTACAGGGAGACAGGGTTGTCACGCCTTTAGCTCATTACAGGAGGAAAATGTAAGGCCTGTGTGGGCATCCATGTTTCTTTGTACACTTCTGAGGATTCGGGAGCTCTGAAAGACACACACAGGGGATCTGAAGTGATCTAGTGCTTAGTGGAAGAGGAATAATGACCGGTGAGCGCTGACCCTCGTCCCTCCCGCCTTCTCTTTTTCTTCTTACGTCGAAATGAAGGGATTCCCCCCCCCCTCACCCCCTTTTTTTCCCTTCACCTTTTACACTTCAGTGGCCATGGCATAGGAGTGAAAACGCATCAAATGCAAAGGGAGGGAAAAAAAACTAATAAAGACTTCATGGAACGAGGGAATGTGAGATATAAAGCAGCGAGGGACTCTTTCAGATAAATTAATATGTAAAACAAAAAGCGTTTGACACGGATACATGCAAGTTCACGGCATGAGCCGAGTGTGGATGTGGATTCAAGGACGTTTGGGGGCCGGATGCGTCGACCATGTGCTTTATGTGTTCTGTCTTTACTTGTGAATAATAATAATAATAATAATAATAATAATGAAATGATAGAAAATAGTAGTAATAATAGTAATATTAATAATAACATTGCTAATAATAATTATATATACAAGATAAATAATAATAACAAAAATAATTCTTCTACTACTACTACTACTACTACTAATAATAATAATAGTAATACTACTAATACTACTAATAATAATTTGTAGTAGTAGTAGTAGTATAAAGAATAAAGAACAATAACATTATTAATAATAAATACATACAAAATCAATAATAATATCAAAAATAATTCTACTACTACTACTACTACGACTACTACTACTACTAATAATAATAATAATAATAATAATAATATTATTATTATTATTAAATAATTATTATATAGCAAATAATAATAATAAATAATAATAACAAATACTGATCATTCTAAAAATTCATAATAATAATAATAATTATTATTATTATATAAAGAAAAAAATAGAACAATAAATAATAACAAAATAATTATTCCACAAAATGAAATAATAATAATAATAATAATAATAATAATAATAATAATACTATAAAAAATAAAATGTTAAAATTAAAACAAATGTCTATAAATGGCCTATTAGTACAATACCCAGAATGCCGTACGCCTGCCTTCAATATAGTCTAATTTGATAAACTATACTATAATGAAGTGGGGCACGGTGGCGTAGTGGTTAGCACGTTCGCCTCACACCGCCAGGATCCGGGTTCGATTCCCGTCTCGGTCATGTGTGTGTGTGGAGTTTGCACATGTTCTCCCCGTGCCTCAGGGGGTTTTTCTCCAGGTTTTCTCCGGTTTCCTCCCCCTTCCCCGTCCAAAAACATGCACGGTAGGTTGATTGGCACCTTGGAAAATTGTCCCTAGTGTATGAATGTGTGTGTGAATGTGTGTGTGCCCTGCGATGGGTTGGCATTCCATCCAGGGTGTATCCTGCCTTAATGCCCATAGACGCCTGAGATAGGCACAGGCTCCCCGTGACCCGAGGGAAGATCGGATAAAGCGGTAGAAGATGAATGAATGAATGAATGAATACTATAATGAATATTTATGTTATGTTATAATAAACCACTCATTTACTATTAGAATAAAATCTACTCTTGGGAGAAAATGTTCCACATGATTTTGGAGATTTGTGTGAGGATTCATGTTCATCCCAAAGGTGTTGATAGTCAAGATCTAGTGAAATACTATTCTATCTTCCGCCACACTTCCAACCCGTGTAACGCAGATGTAGTTTGATGTACAGGAGCATTGTCCATCTATTCCATCTCAACCGTTTCGAGAAGATGTACATATGGAAAAGTCTGATATTTCAATATAAATGTGATTAGAGGGAAGAAGATCTCATTAATATTCTTACATACATCAAAAAATACGATTTTAAGGAAACACATCTACTGTGCTTTCCCAACAACAGATCTCTAGAACATCACAGCATTAATGTGTGGATTATATCTTAGCATTCAATCCTCTCATCCCATCATCAACATCTGGGAATCAGGAATTCCCTCTAAGCCCTGGTTTCAGGACTTTCTTACTGATAAACCCCGTGTCGATCGCTTGCACTGGGCTTCGGACTCGTTTATTCTCCGTGTCCTTACTCCGGACGGCTGAGGGGCAATGGGTAAAGGGTTAAATATTGAGTGTTTGCACATTTGACACCCGCAACAGTCTCCGAGAAAATGCAACACACGCCTCGTACAGCTCGAAGGAAGAGGAATAAATGCATATTTTTCCACCTGTTCTTCTCGGGAAAAACTCATTTCAGCATCGACTTTCCTTAATCGTGAGAAATCACTGAAAGTTTCTCTCTGATGTACAGTAGTGTATATAGTGTATATATCAAATAGTGTGTGCAGTAGTGTATATATCAAATAGTGTGTACAGTAGTATATATGTACATATCAAATAGTGTGTACAGTAGTGTATATATCAAATAGTGTGTACAGTAGTATATATCAAATAGTGTGTGCAGTAGTGTATATATCAAATAGTGTGTACAGTAGTATATATCAAATAGTGTGTGCAGTAGTGTATATATCAAATAGTGTGTACAGTAGTATATATCAAATAGTGTGTGCAGTAGTGTATATAGTGTATATATCAAATAATATATACAGTAATCTATACAGTCTATATATCAAATAGTGTATAGAGTAGTGTATACATTGTATATATCAAATAGTGTATACAGTAGTTTTTCCACCCGTTCTTCTCGGGAAAAACTCATTTCAGCATCGACTTTCCTTAATCGTGAGAAATCACTGAAAGTTTCTCTCTGATGTCTTTACCGCGCACTTCCTAACATCGCTGTATAAACCGTGTGACAAGTCTAAAGCACCTTTACCTTTCAAACCGCTTCAATAAAGCTACAAGCCGAAATCCCGGTATGAGGTCCATCCTTTCCGACTCTCTGATATCCTGATAGCGAGCACCAGATCAGAAAGTGCCCGAGAGGCCGTCGAGACTGGCCGAGGCGCACTCCGAGCGATGCAAAAGACATGTAAGGCATGCTGTGTCATTCTGGCAGCCTGTTAGCACATACGCTCGCCTCCCTACTTCCATCTGGGAGACGGCGCAGAACAATCGCTACCAGGACTACCCAGACTGAGGGTCAGCGTCCACCCCCGAGCCATCAGGGAGCATCCACAAAGCCACTAGCGCAGCAGGTGCCTTCCCAGGTATCGCATACACTGTCTCATTGCATTGTCAGTCCGGATCAGCTGCATTTACTGTTAAAATAACAAACGATAATACATCACTTTTTTTTCCGCCATATCAAATTCTTTTCAAAGTTGAAATTTGTTGATACTTTAACTACAAAACTTTCCTTCTGGGAGGTAAACAATCAATTCAGCACCATATCTTTTAATCCCTTTTCTCCAGAAAGTTTGCATGCAAATATATCCATTCTCAGTACCACATATTAAGCCCTAACGAGTGCTCAGTGTCGTTAGTGTAGTGTAGTGAGTAACAAACCAATTCACACTTGAATCCAAAGCTGTCCATCCCAACTGTAACCACCAGGAAGACTATTCCTGTTAATAACAGTCCAAATCCATCTTTATGGTTCATTAGATGAACTCTCCACTGTAACCTCAGACAATGGTTTTAAATTGAAGTGAACTCCTGCTTACGAGATGAATCAGGACTACAGCACTACATCACACACATCTGAGTATAACTCAGTGTAGTAAAGTATGGTATAGTATAGTACAGAACAGCACAGTATAGTAGGGAGGGGTGTATCTCACTGGTTTAAGGCGCTGTGCTACTGATTGGAAGGTCGGGGGTTCGAGGCCCGGTATCGCCACGCTGCCACTCTTAGATCCTTAACCCTCTGTGCTCTAGCTGGGACATACGAAGAAACAATTCCACTGTGCTTTAATGTATTAAATGTCACAAATAAAGACTATTCTATTCTACAGCACAGTGTAATATACTATAGTATCGAAGAACATAATGTATGGTAGAGTACAGTACAGTATAGTACAGTAAAGTATGGAATACTAGAGTGTAGCACAGCGTAGTATGGTATAGTATAGTATAGTACAGTAAAGTATGGTATACTAGAGTGTAGCACAGCGTAGTATGGTATAGAATAGTATAGTAGAGTATAGTTTGGTATAATATAGTATAGTATGGCCTGGTGTAGTACTGTATGGTATGGTATAGCATAGCATAGTCTAATATAGCATTACATAGCCTGGTATAGTATAGTATAGTATAGTATAGCATATTACAGCACAGTGTACAGTAAAGTACAGTACAGTACGGTGTAGTATAGTATAGTGTAGCATAGTATAGTATCGTATAGTATAGTAAATACTATAGTATAGCATATTACAGCACAGTGTAAAGCGGTATAGCATAGTATAGTACAGTGTAGTACTACATAGTATGGTTCAGAATAGTGCAGTATAGTATCATGTAGTGCAGTACAATATGGCTTGGTATAGTATAGTATAGTATAGTATAGTATAGTATAGTATAGTATAGTATAGTATATTATAGTATAGTATATACTATAGTATAGCATATTACAGCACAGTGTAAAGTGTAATACTGTAGTATAGTATAGTAAAGTGTAGTATCGTATCATATATCGTATCGTATCGTATTGTATAGTAAATTGCTAATTTGGATCAAAAGGCTGTAAGTTCAAAGTCTAGTATTATCAAGCTGCCACTGTTGGGCTCCTGTGAAAGGCCCCTAGCGCTTAACTACTCAGTATTTAACGAATAAAATAATGAAAGCATCTACCAAATGCACCGAACGTAGTATAGTACAGTCTAATCTTGTTTTAGCCCCTTTGTGAAGGGTTTGCTGCTTTTGTTGTGCTTCCATATTTGATATGTTAATATTTAATTATTGTCCATCGTTTCGTATTTTATCCGTATTGCGTTAAATAATTGTGCCTACATTTCTAACCTGACAGGACACACAAAGATCCATTTCCCTTTCGATATCTCACATTTAGCATAAATCACATATCTAACTATAGCTATATATAACTATAACTACTGGTGAAATTGCCCCATAAATATGAGACGCTTCAATCCATCAGCCGACGCCAATTTAATGCGGAGATCCGCGTTCTGAGCAGGTTACGTTTACAGCACTCGCAATATTCAATGGTCTGTTATAAAGGGAGAGGTTGAGAAACGACTGCGAAGCTCCTCCAAGAGAAAAAAAACGCCAGTCGGACGTTTGCATTTTCGACGCTTGGCAGACGTCCTTATCCACAGCAACGCACAATTATCCTACAATTTATTATTTAAACTCACAACCCTCCAATCAGAAGACAGATGGCTTGACGGTAGCTACAACCACAAATAGTGGGTTAAAACCATTTTTTTTCCTCTACTGTTTAAGGTTTAATTTACATTTGTGGTGTTTGGCAGGCGCCCTTATCCGGAGCCGCTGAGGGCCTTGCTCAAGGGCCCAGCAGTGGCTGCTTACTGGTGCTGGGATTTGAACTCCAGAGGGTAAAATAACACAAGCAAACTGGCATCAGTTCATTCATATTTAACCGCCTGGTCTTTATTACTGAGAGACCCAATTTCTTCATTTATGAAATATGAAATCCATGCTGACTATGCGAGGATCCCATAAACGTCCAGAACGTCTTCAGATGCTCAAAAACCCCAAATCTGTGTCCTTAAAAAAAAACGCCCTGACACAGGAGACTCTGAAAACGTCCCTGAAAACGCATTAATGAGCAAATCCATCCACAACCTTCTGACCAATCAGAATCTAGAACTGATCTGAATTGTAGCGTAACACGGCGGTTCCACAAGCTTTTTTACGCCACGCCGATATTTTCACGGATTGATAAATGCAACAAAATAAAATAGTACGGGCGAAATTAAAAACTCTTATTATTTTAATGCAGAATGTTTGGTCTCCAAGCAGTTGTTTTGTCTTTAGTTTCACTAACTGTAATATTATACAGAGCGGGGTTTCGGTGCGTGGGAACGACCTGTCGCAATAAATACATATTTCAAGTAGGAACTGCTGGTGTTGTCTGTTAAATGTCTTTTTCTTTGAAGTCGAACGATCGTCTTCTGTCTCCTCACTATGCAAAGAGACTTTCCATATTTGTTTGTTGTTTGTTTACTTTGTTATCTCAGGGGCTTCAATGGAACAGTAATGTACCATGTGTTAGTAGCTGGAGCAGGCCTGTTGTAGTATAGTATGGCATAGTATAGTAAGTATAGTATAGTATAGTATAGTATAGTATAGTACAGTATAGTAAAGTATAGCAAATAATAGTATAGGCTGGTGTAGTATAGTACAGTATAGTATAGTAAAGTATTGCAGTGTAGTATAGTACAGTATAGTATAGTAAAGTATAGTATAGTATAGCAAAGAATAGTGTAGGCTGGTGTAGTATAGTACAATACAGTACAGTACAGTACAGTACAGTACAGTACAGTACAGTACAGTACAGTATAGTATAGTACAGTATAGTACAGTAAAGTATAGTATAGGCTGGTGTAGTATGGTACAGTATAGTACAGTACAGTATAGTACAGTACAGTACAGTACAGTACAGTACAGTACAGTATAGTATAGTATAGTATAGTATAGTATAGTATAGTATAGTATAGTATAGGCTGGTGTAGTATAGTATGGTTTTTTATTTTAATTTACAGCATTTGGCAGAAGCTCGTATCCAGGGCGACTTACAGCTGAGCAGTTGAGGATTAAGGGCCTTACTCCAGGGCCCAATAGTGGCATCCTGGCGGTGCTGGGATTTGATTCTACAACCTTCCGGTGCACCTCCTAAACTGGTATAGTACTGGTATAGAGTAGCACAGTATAGTATATTAATTTATAGCATAGTATATCATATTATAATAGAGTATAGTACAGTATAGTATAGTACAACACAGTATAGTATAGTATTGTACAACATATTACAGCACAGTGTAAAACGGTATAGCATAGTATAGTACAGAATAGAGCAGTACAGTATTGTGTGGTGCAGTATGATATGGCTTGGTATAGTATAATGCAGTATAGAATAGTATGGTGTGGCATGGAAAAGTAATGTATAGTATAGTATTACTATAATACAGTATAGTATAGTATAGTATAGTAAAGTAATGTATTGTAATATAGTATAGTATAGTATATGTAATAGTATAGTAGTATAGTATAGTATATAGTATATAGTATAGTATAGTATAGTATAGTATAGTACTACGTAATTAGTATAGTATCTGATTATAGTATAGTATTGTATAGTATAGTAAATTGCTAATTTGGAAAACTACTTTATGAAGGTAGCATATGGAGGTAAGTCATGTGACCGTGGCAGGAGTGAGTCAGAATAGTCGGATTCTGAAGCCAGGGGGGGGATCTGTGACCCAGGAGATGGGGGTTCTGGGGGTTTGTTAGAGCACTCATGTAACAAGTACCCTCCTCAGCAGTGACGGTCAAGTGTCGCTAAGGTTGTCGTACAGATTGCGACCCGCAGAGCGTATTTCCAGCAAGGGTGCGGCTTCGCAGCTAAGGAACGTAAGCGGTGAAAGCTACGGAAAGCAAGCGTAATGGAAAGTTAAATGGAGTGCAGGATGGAGGCTCGGCGGAGTAGAGAAGAAGACAGACGGGGCCGAGAGCGAGTCCTCGGAGACTCCGGAGTGAGACGAGTGTGAGCGTGTCAGTTCTTTAACACCGGGCCATTATCTGTGTCTAAATACCACGGCCATTAAGAGGTGGCCTCGTCCCACGGGGGATAGAGCGATGCAGAGACGAGGAAATCACAGAGCAGACAGCATGCAGCCACCACCGCCTCTCCAGAGACACGTGGAGGTGGTGTGTGTGTGTGCCAGGCTTGGTGGAGATCAGACTTTAAAGAATTTCTTCAGCACCACATAGAAGTCGACTGAGGAACAGATGAAGATTTCAGGAAGGGGTTTACGATATTCATATATATATAACATGAACAATCACACTGGACTCATTCCTAAACTACAATATAAACAAA
>JACRUU010000003.1:3504982-3524982 GCA_030449085.1 Kryptopterus vitreolus
TAAACAATCACATATCACCAACATTCCCAGTAAACAATCACATATCACCAACAATCACAACACCAATCATTCCCAGTAAACAATCACATATCACCAACATTCCCAGTAAACAATCACCATATCACCAACATTCCCAAACCAATCACATGTAAACAATCACAACAACCAATCACTGATCACAAACATTCCCAGAAAACATCACTTACATCAACATTCCCAGTAAACAATCACATGATCACCAACATTCCCAACATTCCCAGTAAACAATCACATTCCCATCACCAACATTCCCAGTAAACAATCACAGATCACCAACATTCCCAGTAAACAATCACATATCACCAACATTCCCAGTAAACAATCACATATCACCAACATTCCCAGTAAACAATCACATATCACCAACAATCACATGTCACCAACATTCCCAGTAAACAATCACATATCACCAACATTCCCAGTCACCAACACCAACAATTCCCAACATTCCCAGTAAACAATCACATATCACCATTGTTTGCAGGAAAAAAATGGGAAACTTTTCCCACACCACTGAAAAGGTCATGATAAACAAGTGAAAGTCGTCTACGTGGATCTGTCGAATGTTCACTCTGACTTTAGAGGACAAACAGGAATGTTTTTCACGACACTTACCATCACGTCATTCCGATTACGCTCGACCTTCTGCTTGACCGTGTACACCACCTTCTCAAACCCACAAAGGCATAAAGAAGGAAAAACAAGTCGCCGATGTGAATCAGGACGTTATTAAACGCGGGAATGAGATTTGTTTTAATATGGAAATATGAAGAAGATGTCAATGGTATTTGGGCGGACGCGACACACGCACACGTGGCGCGAAACCCTTCTGCGCTGCTTTATTGTCCCGACGCTTTATTCAACCTTTATTCGGCGTACAGACGCGGCACATCAGACGCGGCGCGTGATCTCGGCTTGTACTCGTGGCGGTTTGGGATTCGGGGTCGGTTTCGGCTGCGTGGTGCGGTGTAGAACACGGCGGATGCTGGTTTTTTTGTTGATGTTATTCAGAAGCAGCGGGCACCGGCGGTGGGTTGATATTAGAGAAGCAGCTGAGAGCCACAGGTAAGCTCTGAGGTTCGCTCTAATCCTCTGCTTTGAATGGAAAGCATGCCATGATGCAATTCACTCCTTACCAAAAGCAAAAAAAAAAAAAAAAGAGAGAGAGAGAGAGAGAGAAAGAGAGAGAGGCTCGGCGATGGAGAGTAATATACCGTTTTCTCGAGGATCTTTTACGACGCCGTCGAAACGGAGCCCGGCCGGAGAATTGGTCCGCTCTCGACGCTCCTGAAGAAACGAATCGTGGTGGCGTTCCCGATTCGGAAAGCAAAAAATTCCCATTCGTTTGCGTAATTGCGGGCAAAAAAAAAAAGAGAGACAAGAGCGATGACCTTTGCAATAGCAGTGTCCTGTAGTGAGTGTGTAGGCAATTTTGTGTGTGTGTGTGTGTGTGTGTGTGTGTGTGTGAGAGTGTATACTCGGTGTGTAAGCCAATTTTGCACGCTCTGAAACCTGTGACCCTGTTTACACTGCCCACCTCAATCTGCCTGTCTGCTGTAGTTTAGAGAATACGTTTATTTCACCTGAACTACACACACACACACACACATTACACACACACACACACACATCATATATATATATATATATATATATATATATATATATATATTGCTTCTATACACAGTTTAGAGGAGTGTGTAGAAGAAAAGCGAAGGCCACGGAGGAGCAATTTGCAATGCATTGTAGCTCCTGCGCCGGTGCTGGAGAGACGAGATAGAGGCCGTAGCCGGAAAGAAAAGAACATTAAAAGCTTGTTTTGTACGCGGCCCCCTGCTGGCAGGGAGCAGATCAAAGCCGAGAATGGAAAATGAGGGGGGTGGTGTGGTGGTGGGGGGAGTGTTAGGTTTGGGCGAGGGGGGGGGGGGGGGGGCATCGGTGGGCGATGGATGTTGTGTGGGAGTGCAGTAATCACACACTCGCTCAGCCGGCACACCTACAACCATCAACCTCTCTTTCTCTTTCTCAATTTCCCCTTTCCCTTTTTAACCCTCGTTTTTTACCCCCCCCCCCCCCCACCACACACACACTCTCTGTCGCACTACCCCTCTTTCCCCAAACCACCCCCCCAGGATCTCTCTCTCTCTCTCTCTCTTTGTACACTTCTCCCCTCCACTTTCCGTCGCTCCTTCCGACAGTCGCTAAGGAGACGGGGCGGCGCGTCTCCGTCGCCGCGGTCGCGCACATTCCCCTCGTGTAGATTTGGTCCGGCCCTAATTAAGGCTTCTCCTATTCGTGTGCGGAGATAATTGGACTTTCATCTCACCAGGACGCTGCAGCCAAATCTATTCTTCGCCCTTTTAATAGGGAACAGGGAGGGTGGAGGCTCGAGCAAAAGAAGAAAGATAAATGGAGAGAAAGAGGGAGGGGTGGAGGTAGAGAGGAGGAAAAGGAAGGATAATGGTGGGCGGGTGGGGGGGGGCGGTCTATAGGGGGGGGGGGATGGGATTTGTTTCTTAAGGGTACAATTCAATAATTAAACATATCTCGAGTTACAAATACATCTCCACGCATGAAATTAAATGGCTTCTGCGGTTTTTTTTTGGGGGGGGGGCGGAGCTATGCCAAGCTCCGGGGGGACGGGGAAAGGGTTAAAATTTCAGAACTGCTTGTCTCATATATTAAGGGGAACAACAGAAAGGAGCCTAATGAGAGGGGGACCTGGAAAGGTAATGCTTGTGGGAAATCAGAGAAGGCCCACGGAGATTAGGGCCATCCGCAGGGCCGGTGCAGCATCCCCACCAACAGGCACAAACAAGCCTATAAATTCATCCCAACGTATCCCGCTTTCGCGCGAGAGCACGCTTATGGGGAAAGGAGATATGCACGGCGCCAGCCCAAGGAAAGCTCAGGAGAGACCGGGGGATAGCGAGCGGCGCCACAAACTCATACCCGCTCGCTGTGAATGGATGTCCTGGTTGCGATGCCTTTTACGGCTAGGTTTGTGCCGAGTGGCTTCCCGGGCAGGCAGAGCCGGCGCCATGAAACGCGATGTTATGCTACGTCACTAAACGGGGCGAGAGAGGAACGCTTATGAAATAAGCAGGGATTTCTTTTCCCCACTTCCGTGACACCGATTGTTGAGTGTATTTATAGGGTGCGGGGGAAATAATAAGATGTACGATATATTTGTCAAACTGTTCCCGAAAAGGAGGAGTGAGCTCCGGGAAGATTTGCGTCACATGGTTTTGGAGAGGAACATCTCGCGTGGGTGGGTGGATGGATGGATGGATGGATGGATGGATGGAGTAGAGGTTGCAAGCTCAGTGGTAAAGGCATTCAGATCTGGACCGGAAGATGGCAGGTTCAAGTCCCACCGGCACCAAGTTGCACCAAGAACAAGGCCCAATTGTGTACGTTCAACTTCACACACACTCAAGAGGACACTATCGGGCCTTGCCTAAGGACCTATGGGCAAGGCCAAATTGCACACCTCCAATTACATACATACTCAAGAGGACACTATTGGGCCTTGCCCAAGGGCCCACTAGTGAGTCTTGCTAAAGGGCCCATGTGACAAAGTGACCTGTCCCTGAAAGCAGCAAGCTGATACACACACTATACCTACGGCTGACTTTCTCCTCCGCTTACTGCTACGATGTAGTGGGTACACACACACACACACACACACACACACACACACACACGCACACAAACGACGGACAACATGCCACTCGCATACACGCAACACAAACTCACGTCATTATTTCAAGTTCCCCAACAATATAACCATACTCTCTCACACACACACACACACACACACACACACACACAAACACACACAATACTGTTTAAATACACATTAAAATACTGTTTGCACTGTTTGTAGCTATATGTATTATGCTTAAAGTTAACACTCGCCTGTTTGTCACGTCGGTCTTCCGGGTTGAATTTAAATGGAGCCAACCCGAGTGTTTGGAAATAACGGGCTTTTAAGCATCAGCGCTGCACCAAACATGTGCAGGACCCGGGAGGCGGCAAAGCCATTATATCAGCGGTGTTGACGGCTATTCCAGGGGAAAATTCTCTTATATCATTTAGTCAATAGTCTTCTTTGTATTTTCTTGTTATTATCTTTGTCATTCCCATCAGCAGCCACAATTTCTCAAATGTCAACTTGTTTTATCTTGTTGTGTGATATGTTTTATGTTGTAGCGTCCCCCTTCTTTAAAGCAATGGGTGAGTCCACAGGAGGGGCTTTAACTTTAAAACCCTACAGTAGTTGAGAGTAGGAGTTGCTGGGAGCCGTGAGAGGGGTTTAGAGGTGCGACTAAAAGGGTTATTAAGATGAATGCACATTTGTAGGTGTGGTCAGCCTGTATATAGTGGGGTTTTTTTTGGTCATTAGTATTTTCTTTTTTCTGTTGTGTCCCTGGGACTTGTAAATAGCCTTGGACTTTTTCACTTATGCACTGTAAATAAACATCACTTTATACCATAACATCAGAACGAGTATTGCCATCATTTTGGTAGTAGGTGAACCCGAAAGGCCGCTCTACCACAACAAGGCCCAATTGTGTACGTTCAACTGCATACACACTCGAGAGGACACTAGTGGGCCTTGCCCAAGGGTCGTCTAGTGAGTCTTGCTAAAAGCCCATGAACAAGGCACAATTGTGTACCTTCAACTGCATACACACTCAAGAGGACACTATTGGGCCTTTTCCAAGGGCCAACTAGTGGCCCTTTCTAAAGGGCCCATGAGCAACGCCCAATTGTGTACCCTTAACTCCATACACACTCAAGAGGACACTAGTGGGTCTTGCTTAAGAGCCCATGAACAAGGCACAATTGTGTACTTTCAACTGCATACACACTCAAAAGGACACTATTGGGCCTTGCCCAAGGGCCGTCTAGTGAGTCTTGCTCAAGGGCCCATGGGCAAGGCACAATTGTGTACCTTCAACTGCATACATACTCAAGAGGACACTAGTGGGCCTTGCCCAGGGGCCCTCTAGTGAGTCTTGCTCAAGGGTCCATGGGCAAGGCCAAATTGTGTACCCCCAATTACGTACATACTCAAGAGGACACTAGTGGGCCTTGCCCAAGGGCCAACTAGTGGGCCTTTCTAAAGGACACATGAGCAAGGCCCAAATGTGTACCCTTAACTGCATACACACTCAAGAGGACACTAGTGGGCCTTGCTTAAGGGCCCATGAAAAAGGCGCAATTGTGTACCTTCAACTGCATACACACTCAACAGGACACTATTGGGCCTTACCCAAGGGCCCTCTAGTGAGTCTTGCTCAAGGGTCCATGGGCAAGGCCAAATTGTGTACCCCCAATTACGTACATACTCAAGAGGACACTAGTGGGCCTTGCCCAGGGGCCCTCTAGTGAGTCCTGCTCAAGGGTCCATGGGCAAGGCCAAATTGTGTACCCCCAATTACGTACTTTACCCCCAATTACGTAAATACGTACCAATTACATACATACTCAAATTACATACATACTCAAGAGGACATTAGTGGGCCTTGCCCAAGGGCCCATGAACAAGGTCCAGTTGCGTACATTCAACTGCATACACACTCAACAGGACACTTTTGGGCCTTACACAAAGGCCCACTAGTGGGCTACACTTCCAGTATGCTGCATATCCAGTATCTTCCCAGAAGAGAGGAGTGAATTATAAGAGTGAATTATGAACGATATCTTTGGCAGGTAAAATGCACTCGTTATCATTTTGTTCCGAACAACAGTCGGTGTCTTTCTCACAGCCGATTGGTAACAATTAACCCCCGAAAAGACACGCAGCGTAAACCGCGTAAAGCTCCGACTTTTACCTCAGGACTCATCAGAGGACTCATTTTTTTTTGATGCATAACGCACAAATGAGTCCATCAAACACACGCCGGCTACGTCTCGCCTGCTTAAAAGGCGAAAAGGCATCGTTCAACACAAGCGGAAAACACATTTCCACGGGGAAAAAAAATATTCTTTACTTTTTTCTTTCATAAGCGGTAAATATTTTGTAAAATGGGACTATTATACGTGCAAACCCCGGGCTGTTACCTGCCGCGCTCAGGACAATCATGCAGCCGGAGTCGGTATTGTATACGCCAAAGTACATCATCAGAAAGCACAATAAACATGCTGAATGTGTCTAAGACGGCACAAAAAAAAGAAAAAGATAAATAGATCCGTAGGAGGGAGAGAGAAACGAAAAACAGCTCGGGCGTCACACGAGTGTTAACACGTTCCTGGATGAGAAAAGACGAGGAGACGCCCTGATGATTATTTTTAATAATACAGAGTTAAACTTCCACACGCTGTATTTTTGGTTTGTTTTTTAAATGAATTGATCAAAGACTGGCGACATCCCTGAAATCTGTTTCTTTTTTGTGTTGTTTTTTTTCCTTCCAGTATGTCAAAGCAAATCGGCAGTAATTATACCTTTTTTTGTTTTTTTTGTTTTTTTTATTTATCACAGGATGACACGGCACGCTTTTTTACGCTTACTATCTATTGTTCTTGCACGATGGAAATGGTTGACTCGCGTCCATAAATGTTCGACAAACATGTGTTACCGTATAGCTCTATGTCGTGTTATATGTTGTGTGTAGCTCTATGTCGTGTTTTATGTTGTTTGTAGCTCTATGTCGTGTTTATATGTTGTTTGTAGCTCTATGTGTTATATGTATTATATGTTGTTTGTAGCTCTATGTCGTGTTTTATGTTGTGTAGCTCTATGTTGTTTTATGTTGTTTGTAGCTCTAATGTTGTTTTATATGTTGTTTGTAGCTCTATGTTGTTTTTATGTTGTTTGTAGTTCTATGTTTTGTTATATGTTGTTTGTAGTTCTATGTCGTGTTTATGTTGTGTTTAGCTCTATGTCGTGTTTTATGTTGTTTGTAGCTCTATGTCGTGTTTTATGTTGTTTGTAGCTCTATGTCGTGTTTTATGTTGTTTGTAGCTCTATGTTGTTTTATGTTGTTTGTATCTTGTATGTTGTTTGTAGCTCTATGTTGTGTTGTGGTATATGTTGTTTGTAGCTCTTGTGTGTATATGTTGTTTGTTTCAGATCTATGTCGTGTTTTATGTTGTTATATTGTCTAGTGTTGTTGTATATGTTGTTTGTAGCTCTATGCTTGTTTTATATGTTGTTTGTAGCTCTATGTTGTGTTTTATGTTGTTTGTAGCTCTATGTCGTGTTATATGTTGTTTGTAGCTCTATGTGTTATATGTTATGTTAGCTTCTATGTTGTTTTAGTGTTGTAGCTCTATGTCGGTTATGTTTTATGTTGTTTGTTTGTAGCTCTATGTCGTGTGTTATGTTTGTTTGTAGCTCTATGTCGTGTTTTATGTTGTGTGTAGCTCTATGTCGTGTTTTATGTTGTTTGTAGCTCTATGTTGTTTTATATGTTGTTTGTAGCTCTATGTTGTGTTATATGTTGTTTGTAGCTCTATGTTTTGTTTATATGTTGTTTGTAGCTCTATGTCGTTTTATGTTGTTTGTTTTGTAGCTCTATGTTGTTTGCTATGTGTTTTTATGTTGTGTTGTAGCTCTATGTCATGTTTTATGTTGTTTGTAGCTCTATGTTTATATGTTGTTTGTAGCTCTATGTTTTGTTATATGTTGTTTGTAGCTCTATGTGTTTATGTTGTTCTAGCTTATTTGTTTATATGTTGTTTTAGTATGCTATGTTGCTGTGTATGTAGTGTTTTAGTTTTGTAGCTATGTTTATTTGTTTTAGCTCTATGTTTATGTTGGGTGTGCTCTATGTTGTTAAGTTGTTTAGGTCTATGTATGTTGTAGCTCTATGTTGTTTTATGTTGTGTAGCTCTATGTCGTGTTTTATGTTGTTTGTAGCTCTATGTTGTGTTATATGTTGTTTGTAGCTCTATGTTGTGTTATGTTGATGTAGCTCTATGTGTTATATGTTTTGTAGCTGTATGCTGTTATATGTTGTTGTAGCTCTATGTCGTGTTGTTTTGTTTCTATGTTGTTTTTATGTTGTTTGTGGCTCTATGTTGTGTTTTATGTTGTTTGTAGCTCTATGTTGTGTTTGTTGTTGTTTGTAGCTCTATGTTGTTTTATATGTTGTTTGTAGCTCTATGTTTGTGTTTATGTTGGTTTCGTGGATGTTGTTTGTTGTTTTAGCTCTATGTCGTGTTATATGTTGTTTGTAGCTCTATGTCGTTGTTTTATGTTGTGTTGTAGCTCTATGCCGTGTTATATGTTGTTTGTAGCTCTATGTTGTGTTATATGTTGTTGTGTAGCTCTATGTTGTGTTATATGTTGTTTGTAGCTCTATGTCGTGTTATATGTTGTTTGTAGCTCTATGTCGTGTTATATGTTGTTTGTAGCTCTATGTTGTTTGTAGCGTGTTATATGTTGTTTGTAGCTCTATGTTGTGTTATATGTTGTTTGTAGCTCTATGTCGTTGTTGTTATATGTTGTTTTGTAGCTCTATGTTGTGTTATATGTTGTTTGTAGCTCTATGTCGTGTTATATGTTGTGTGTAGCTCTATGTCGTGTGTTTTTTGTTGTTTGTAGCTATATGTTGTTGTAGCTCTATGTCGTGTTATATGTTGTCTGTAGCTCTATGTTGTGCTATATGTTGTTTGTAGCTCTATGTTGTTTGTTATGTTGTGTGTAGCTCTATGTTGTTTTATATGTTGTTTGTAGCTCTATTGTTTGTGTTATATGTTGTTTGTAGCTCTATGCCGTGTTTTATGTTGTGTTTAGCTCTATGTCGTGTTTTATGTTGTTTGTAGCTCTATGTCGTATTATATGTTGTTTGTAGCTCTATGTTACGTGTTTTATGTTGTGTTGTAGCTCTATGTCCGTGTTTTATGTTGTTTGTAGCTCTATGTCGTGTTGTTATGTTGTGTGTAGCTCTATGTTGTTATATGTTGTTTGTAGCTCTATGTCGTGTTATATGTTGTTTGTAGCTCTATGTCGTGTTTTATGTTGTGTGTAGCTCTATGTCGTGTTATATGTTGTATCTTATTTGTAGCTCTATGTCATGTTATATGTAGTTTGTTGTTATATGTTGTTTGTAGCTCTATTCTATGTCGTGTTATATGTTGTGTTGTAGCTCTATGTCGTGTTGTGTTATATGTTGTTTGTAGCTCTATGTTGTTGTTATATGTTGTTTGTAGCTCTATCTATGTCGTTTGTATCTCTATGTTGTGTTTATGCTCTATGTCGTGTTTTATGTTGTTATATGTGTAGCTCTATGTCGTGTTTTATGTTGTTTGTAGCTCTATGTCGTGTTATATGTTGTTTGTAGCTCTATGTTGTGTTATATGTTGTTTGTAGCTCTATGTCGTGTTATATGTTGTTTGTAGCTCTATGTCGTGTTATATGTTGTTTGTAGCTCTATGTCGTGTTGTTATCTATGTCGTGTTTTATGTTGTTTGTAGCTCTATGTTGTGCTTATATGTTGTTTGTAGCTCTATGTTTATATGTTGTGCTTATATGTTGTTTGTAGCTCTATGTCTTTTTATGTTGTTAGCTATGTTGTTTGTAGCTCTATGTTGTTCGTGTTTATTGTTGTTATGTCGTGTTTATGTTGTTTGTAGCTCTATGTCTTTGTTGATAGTTCTATGTCGTGTTATATGTTGTTTTATGTAGCTCTATGTCGTTTTAATGTGTTATATGTTGTTTGTAGCTCTATGTCGTGTTTTATGTTGTTTGTAGCTCTATGTCGTGTTTTATGTTGTGTGTAGCTCTATGTCGTGTTATATGTTGTTTGTATCTCTATGTTGTGTTATATGTTGTGTTATGTGTGTTTAGTTGTTTCTCTATGTCGTGTTATATGTTGTTTGTAGCTCTATGTTGTGTTATATGTTGTGTGTAGCTCTATGTCGTGTTATATGTTGTTTGTAGCTCTATGTTGTGTTATATGTTGTTTGTAGCTCTATCTTGTGTTATATGTTGTTTTATGGAGCTCCAGGGTTCTGGAGAAAGCGGTTCTGGACCTACTGATTCGTTTCCCAGTGCCTTTACACCACTAAGCTCCACCCTGTCCTCAATGGTTCTCCTCAATGGTTCATCTCGAGCAAGTGGATTCTGAACAAGTGTGTGTGTTTGCATAGCTGTGTATGGAAGCCCGAGATAATCCTGGTGTTTGTGAGAAGGTTCATCAGATCCACTGAGCGAATGAGATCCAGTTTGCTCTTGAGGAACGTCGTGCAACTCTGGTACATCTAAAGGAAGTTCTCCATGAAGTTCCTCAAGAGCAAGTCTGAAGTCCAGTGGACCTGATGAACCTTCTCACAACACCAGAACTATCTCAGGCCTCCATACACACACACACACACACACACACACACACATATGTTCATGGTGGTGGTGTAGTGAAGGCTGTGAATATCTACTCCAGGCCTGCTCATCCACCACAAACACGAGAAGGACACTGATGAGGTGAACACAGGGAGAAACAAGACATCTTCGATATCTGGGCCACTTCAGAAGATGGATGAGATGAAATCTATTTCACACACACACACACACACACACACACACACACACACACACACACACACACACACACACACACACACACACACTTTTGTTCTCACTAGTACGTACCACATGCCCGGGTCAGATCGCTTGAAAAGGGACAGAAATATCTAAATAGTTTATATTAAAGATGCAGAAAAGCCGAGGAGATTCACGAGTGCGCCGTATTTCATTCACTTCTATTCAGCCACATTATCATCAAAAGTATGTGCACCCCTGACATCCATATGTCCCTCTTTTCAACATCTCATTGCAGAGCGATTCCATTACATATAGAGCTATAATGAAGTCTTTTCTCTGAAGGATTTCTTCCAGATTCTGGGGCAGGGAATGGAGAGATTTATGATGATGTAAGAACATCAGGAGGATCACATGTCTGATGTTGGAGAAGGTCAGGAGGGTCTGGGTCTAGGTCATCCAACAACGATGTTCTTGTAAGTAGGAGGAAGAGGAGGAGGAGGATCTCCATAAAGGTCTTCACAAAGGTCTTCAGTGAGGATAAGGAGGAGGATCCAGTTCAGGTTCAGTGGGAGCAGGTTCCATCACCATGGTGTTCGGTGTTCAGTTCTCACCACGGGAGCAGGTTCCATCACCATGGTGTTCAGCGGGAGCAGGTTCCATCACCATGGTGTTCAGCGGGAGCACGTTCCATCACCATGGTGTTCAGCGGGAGCAGGTTCCATCACCATGTTCCATCACCTGGTGTTCAGGTGTTCAGGTTCCAAGGGAGCAGGTTCATCACCATGTGGTGTTCAGTGGTTCCATCACCTGAGCAGGTTCCATCACCATGGTGGGAGCACGCTTCAGCGTTCAGGGAGCAGGTTCCATCACCATGGGGAGCTGTTCAGCGGGAGCAGGTTCCATCCCATGGTGTTCAGCGGGAGCAGGTTCCATCACCATGCTGTTCAGCGGGAGCAGGTTCCATCACCATGCTGTTCAGCGGGAGCAGGTTCCATCACCTGGTGTTCAGTGGGAGCAGGTTCCATCACCATGGTGTTCAGTGGGAGCAGGTTCCATCACCATGGTGTTCAGTGGGAGCAGGTTCCATCACCTGGTGTTCACATGAGTTCCTGGTGTTCAGTGGGAGAAGGTTCCATCACCATGCTGTTCAGCGGGAGCAGGTTCCATCACCTGGTGTTCAGTGGGAGCAGGTTCCATCACCATGGTGTTCAGTGGGAGCAGGTTCCATCACCTGGTGTTCAGTGGGAGCAGGTTCATCACCATGGTGTTCAGCAGGGAGCACGGTTCCATCACCATGGTGTTCAGCGGGAGCACGGTTCCATCACCATGGTGTTCAGCGGGAGCAGGTTCCATCACCTGGTGTTCATGGGAGCACGCTCCATCACCATGTTCAGCGGGAGCACGGTTCCATCACCATGGTGTTCAGCGGGAGCACGGTTCCATCACCATGGTGTTCAGCGGGAGCAGGTTCCATCACCATGGTGTTCAGCGGGAGCAGGTTCCATCACCTGGTGTTCAGTGGGAGCAGGTGTTCAGTGGGAGCAGGTTCCATCACCTGGTGTTCAGTGGGAGCAGGTTCCAATCACCATTCCATCACCATGGTGTTCAGCGGGAGCAGGTTCCATCACCTGGTGTTCAGTGGGAGCAGGTTCAATCACCATGGTGTTCAGTTCCAGGGCCATGGGAGCAGGTTCCATCACCTGGTGTTCATGGTAGCAGGTTCCATCACCATGGTGTTAGTGGGAGCACGCTCCATCACCATGGTGTTCAGTGGAAGCAGGTTCCAAGACCACGGTGTTCACTGGGAGCAGGTTCCATCACCATGCTGTTCAGCGGGAGCAGGTTCCATCACCTGGTGTTCAGTGGGAGCAGGTTCAATCACCATGGTGTTCAGTGGGAGCAGGTTCCATCACCATCACCATGGTGTTCATTGGGAGCAAGGTTCCATCACCATGGTGTTCAGTGGGAGCAGGTTCCAAGACCACCGTGTTCAGTGGGAGCAGGTTCCATCACCACGGTGTTCACTGGGAGCAGGTTCCATCACCATGCTGTTCAGCGGGAGCAGGTTCCATCACCATGGTGTTCAGTGGGAGCAGGTTCCATCACCATGGTGTTCAGTGGGAGCAGGTTCCATCACCATGGTGTTCAGTGGGAGCAGGTTCCATCACCATGCTGTTCAGCGGGAGCAGGTTCCATCACCATGGTGTTCAGTGGGAGCAGGTTCCATCACCATGGTGTTCAGTGGGAGCAGGTTCCATCACCATGGTGTTCAGTGGGAGCAGGTTCCATCACCATGGTGTTCAGTGGGAGCAGGTTCCATCACCATGGTGTTCAGTGGGAGCAGGTTCCATCACCATGGTGTTCAGTGTTCAGTGGGAGCAGGTTCCATCACCATGGTGTTCATTGGGAGCAGGTTCCACCACCATGGTGTTCAGTGAGGTTATAGACTCTCTGGTTCATCTCCAAGGTGATGAGTGACATCTCCAGTGGATCTCCATCTCCAGTTTCATCCCGTTCAGTCAAGTTCAGGAGGAGATGCCAGTTCTAGGTAATTATTAAGGTGTTGGGTAAAGCTATGGAGGAGACTCCACTTCCAGTTCATCCCAAAGGTGTTCAGTGGGGCTGAGAAGGTCAGGATCTACTCAAACCTTCTCCTACATCACTGTCCAGTTATGCTCCTGTACACAATTCGAGCTCCATGAACATAAGTGGACAGTGATGTAGGAGAAGGTCAGGAGGATACATCTTCACTTCATGCATCTTCACAAGTGTTCGGTGAGGGTGAGGAGGTCAGGGCTTTATGCAAGACACTCAAGTTCTTCTTCTTGTACCTTAACACCAAAACCACGTCTTCATGGAGCTTATCTTGTTTATGGAAGCAAAAACCAGGAGACCCAAAGCATGACAAAGGTGAAGATCTGCTTTACATGGAGATGCTGAGGTAGAAAAGCTCCAATCCTATTGAACATAATTAACGTGAACTCTGATTGCAGCCCCAGACCTTCCAGACCTTCCAGAGATTCATCTCACCTACATTATTCTACTAAAACCCTTCAGCACAACATCTAATGAAAAATCTTCCCAGAAGATTTATAGGAGAAAAGCAGGACTAAATGTCCACAAACATCTGCATATAAACTGGTGCTATCAAAGTGAATGCATTAATGTACATTCACGACAATGGCACAAATGTTATTAACGCATTACTATGTGAGTGATCTGCTCCTTCACTCTGCGTCGTGTCGTGCGAACGAACGAAACCCGGACAACAAATAAAGAAGAAATAAATAAATAAAGGTTCAGTGCATCCACTCACACTTCCTAAATTTCCCCCAATTACACCTACTATCTGCGCATTCACAACAGGTACGATCTCCTCACTATATTAGTGTATATTACCGTACGGAACCTTACGCAAGCGCATCGCATTCCCAAATCCGTATTACTGCAATAAAGCGCATTTTTACTGAACGCAATAAAGCGCTTCCGTATAACCTAAACACCGTATCACCAGTTTATATGGAAAAACAACCGGAACACAATTCTTAAAGGAGCCACGTCCCATATTTTACACTTCAAACCAACACTAAACAAATAACATTGTCATTAACAAGAAATTCATAGAACCAGAGTAAAATAAATATGAAACAATCAATAATGTGATTAAAGGGAGAGATTTTGAGAGAAATGTATATAATTATAACATCTGTTACAATGTTAGAAGCATGAAAAGTATTTATTTATGCTACATAGAAAACATGTAAAATATTTGATAGTATAATCACTCGTATACGATATACACGTATATATATATAGATATAATATATATATATATATATATATATATATATATAGATAGATAGATAGATAGATAGATACAGTAACTAGGTTGCTGCTGGAAGAGGTGTTAGTGAGGACCAGCAGGGGGCGTTTAACCTATTACTGTCCACCGGATGAGACGTTAAATTGAGAAATCACAGGATGTCTTTGGACATAAGGTTCGAGGCGTGTCCTCGATCATCGGCCCCTGAACCATCACGGCCGCCATTTTGTCGTAAACTAGTTGGTGTCCTTCGGTTGCCATTGCATCATCCACGTGGATGGAGATCCGCCTCTCATAATGTCCAGAAAAAGCTCTATACACGGTGCACGGTGGTTTAGTGTTTATCACGTTCGCCTCACACCGCCAGGGTCCGGGTTCGATTCCCGTCTCGGCTATGTGTGTGTGGAGTTTGTGCATGTTCTCCCCGTGTCTCAGGGGGTTTTTCTCCGGGTTCTCCGGTTTCCTCCCCCGGTCCAAAAACATGCACGGTAGGTTGATTGGCACCTTGGAAAATTGTCCCTAGTGTATGAATGTGTGTGTGTGTGTGTGATGATGGTTGGCATTCCATCCAGGGTGTATCCTGCCTTAATGTCCCATAGACGCCTGAGATAGACACAGACTCCCCGTGACCCGAGGGAAGATCGGATAAAGCGCTAGAAGATGAATATATATATATATATATATATATATATATATATATATATATATATATATATATATATATATATATATAAATAAAAACGAGTGATCGATCTAAATTGCAGTCAAACACGTCATATTAGTTGGAAAGCCCTCATGTCGAGGTTTGTTACATTTCCCCGTTGCTGTATTTATTCCAGGACTCGTTCTTCGTTACGCAGCATGTATCGCTTGTCTTGTCTATTTGCTCTGTAATTTATACTACATGTTTTTTTTTTTGTTTTTTTTTTTCCCGGTGATTATCTTGTACTGCTCTGTCACCGAGTCCTCCGAGAAACACACTCTCATTCCACTGTATATCACTCAAATAACAATCTCTCTCTCTCTCTCTCTTTCTTACATCCATCCTAAATCATATTCTTATTAAATCCAAATACGCTTCCTCCTGAATAAAACCTGCACTAAACAGACACTTTTTTTCCCTCCCTCCCCCCCTCAAATCCATTGAGGAGAGCATTTACATAAGTGTTTCTTAAAATACCGGAGCAGGATGGAAAGCGCTCGTTCTCCACCCGCTGCTCGACATGTTTGCCTATTTATGAAGCGAACACGCGCTTTTAATAAAAGTTCGCCGCAAAGTGTTCGAGCGCCGCGATTTTTCAATTATTTCTTTTTTTTTCTCCTCCCCGAGAAAAGTGTGTTTAACTTCTGATGAGTGTATTACGGGGACATTTTTTTTTTCCGAGGACCTGAGATTGAAAAATAAGTCAATACGTAAATAAAGAAAGAAATAAAGAAAAGGAATTGTATGTACAATGTGTGTGTGTGTGTGTGTGTGTGTGTGTGTGTGTGTGTGTGTGTGTGTGTAGCAGTAGGCTTTATTGCCGGCCTAAAGCAGCTCCTAATTGAAAGGTAGCTATAAAAACGGCAGGTGTCCAGCCCTCAGTGCCTCTAATTGGCAGCCTGGAAAGGCAACTGAGTGAAGAAGGGAACTGCCGGGACGGACGTACACCTCCGCACGCACTAAGGGGAAAAAAAAAAAAAAAAAACCTACAGACACGCAATAAAAAGGTCTATAATACGGCGACGGCTCGCTGTGTCTTCGGAGGTGCGTTATTGGTCTGCGCTGTGCTCTTGCATCGCTACTAAAAATCATTTCTGCACTAATGGCCAGGCAGAAAAAAACAGCTATATAATTCGGCCGGGTTTGTAGTGTTAGCCGTGTGAAAGATCAGCATGCGGTATGAGGCGGGGGTCTGCGCTGCGAGCAGCCTTGATTGAGCAATCATTTGCTCTCCATGTATATTTTATACGGGGATTATCGTGTGTTTTCTGTTTTTTTTTTTTTTTTTTTTTTAGTGTTCAAAAAAAGGCCAAAATGTTAAAATACTGACTAATGCCAGCGACGTAGGACTTCCGAAGACGCGGCGTGGTAAAAACGGGGTCAGCGTCGGCATTGCCAGGAGCGATAATGGTCCGGGAGAGGAGTGAACCTTTTAAAAATGGCTCGCTTTTTTTTTTTTTTTTTTTTTAGGAATATTCCGATGTTTTCTAACGTGCAATCTGGCTTTGTGGAAGCATTCCGTCGTTACAATTATGTGTTTTTTTTTAGAGAGAGATTCGATCCAGTTGGGCACGATGGATTAGCACGTTTGCCTCACACCGCCAGGGTCCGGGTTCGATTCCCGACTCCATGTGTGTGTGGAGTTTGTGCATGTTCTCCCTGTGTCTCAGGGCGTTTTTCTTCGGGTTCTCCGGTTTCCTCCCCCGGTCCAAAAACATGCACGGTAGGTTGATTGGCACCTTGGAAAATTGTCCCTAGTGTATGAATGTGTGTGTGTGTGTGTGTGTGTGTGTGATGGGTTGGCATTCCATCCAGGGTGTATCCTGCCTTAACGCCCATAGACGCCTGAGATAGACACAGACTCCCCGTGACCCGAGGGAAGATCAGATAAAGCGGTAGAAGAAGATTCGATCCGAACTTGTTGCGACTGGAAGAAGTCGTAATAGTGTGTGTTTTTCATTTTTACAACGCCGGGAATGTAATTGTTTTCTGGAGCGCCGATTATCGGTTGAGAAATGTTTTACTGGCGTAAATAACGTCCGAGTTTAATGCGATGACAATCTTGAATCAGCGTTTTGTTTTGAAAAGAGGAAAAAAAATCGTGTGGCAAAGCAACGTTTTTCGGCAGGGGATATAAAAGTGTGTGTGTGTGTGTGTGTGTGTGTGTGTGTGTGTGTGTGTGTGTGTGTGTTCTATGATTATAGCAACCTAGTCCAATGAATTCAAAAGTTACACAGGAAAAAATGCAAAGGATTCGGTTTAGTTTCACATTTTCCTTCTCAATCATTTGAATTAAATAGCTCTGATTAAAGGATCAGAAGGTCATGAGTTCGAAACCCGTCGCTGTTAAACTGCCACTCCTAGGCCTCTGAGCAACCTCTCGAACTGCCATGTTGCGAGTCAATCTGGGATCAAATAAATAAGGTAGCTGAAAAATGCTAAGGTCAGCAGGTCATGAGTTCAAGCCCCAAATTGCAAATTTCCCTTGATCCTTGGCATGTCACGCTAGAGAAGTCGGTCTGCTGTTGAGATCGGATATTCTGCCCCCTTCAGTAGCATTGAATTGAATTCTGTGCAATTGGTTCGTTTTAAGGAAGTGTTATCTTAGTGCTTTCGAAGATTTTGGAAGGTCATGAGTTCAAATCCCACCACAATTAAGGTGCTTGAGTATTTACATTTACAACATTTGGCAGATGCCCTTATCCAACTGAGCAATTAAGGGTTAAGAGTCTTGTTCAAGGGCCTACTAGTGGCAGCGTGATCGTGGTGGGATTTGAACCTATGGTCTACAGGTCCATAAGCCAATGCCTTAACCACAGAGCTACCACTTCCCTTAATCCCATGATCAAGTTGTATATTGCTATACCATGAGGCTTTCTGCCAAATGATTTAAATATTGGACTTCTGATGGGAAGGTCATGAGTTCAAATCCCATCACCGCTAAACTTCCACTGCACGGCCCTTGACCGAGGTATTTAACCATCAACTGTTTAGTAGTTCCTCTGGATTAGGGTCTTCCAAATGCAGTAGATTTTAAACGTTGGACCTCTGATTAAAAAGGTCATAAGATCAAAACCCATCATCGCTGCTGGAAATGCTGTAAATGATTATATAAATATTTTGACGTTTGTTTTCGAGGTCATGAGTTCAAATCCCATCACTATTAAACTTCCACTGCTGGGCCACTGAGCAAGATCGTTAACCCTCAACTGTTCAGTTTCAAGTAGCTATGATTAAGGGCATCTGCCAAATTCCATAAATGTTGGACCAGAAGGTCTTGAGTTCCAATCCCATCACTATTAAACTGCTATTCCTAGACCTTTCAGCAAGGCCCTTATCTCTCAACTGATATATTGTGAGTCACTCTGAAATACAATAAGGTATCTGCAAAATGCTAAAAATTCTGTACTAATGATCAGAAGGTCTTGAGTTCAAATCCCATCACTGTTAAACTGCTACTCATAGGCTTTTCCGCAAGGCCATTAACTCTCCACTGATATATTATGAGTCACTCTGGAATAAGAATCTGCAACATGCTAAAAATGCTGTACTTGTGACTTGAGTCTTGAGTTCAAATCCCATCACTACAAAGCTTTCACTGCTGGGCCACTGAGCAAGACCAATGACCCTCAACTGTTCAGTTTCAAGCATCTACTGAATGCCATAAATGTTGAATCAGAAGGGCTTGAGTTCAAATCACATCACTGTTAAACTGCTACTCCTAGAGCTTTTAGCAAGTCCCGTATCTCTCAACTGTTGTGTTGTGAGTCACTCTGCAACGAATTTGCAAAATGCTAAAAATGCTGTACTTGTGATCAGAAGTTCAAATCCCATCACTACTAAGCTTCCACTACTGGGCCACTGAGCAAGATAGTTAACCCTCGCATCTACTGAATGCCATAAATGTTGGACCAGAAGGTCTTGAGTTCAAATCCCTTCACTGTTAAACTGCTACTCCTAAGCTTTTCCGCCAGGCCATTAACTCTTCACTGATATATTGTGAGTCACTCTGCAATAACAATGAGGTAGCTGCATAATGCTAAAAATGCTGTACTTGTGACCAGAAGGTTTTGAGTTCAAATCCCATCACTGCTAAGCTTCCACTGCTGGGCCACTGAGCAAGATCAATAACCCTCAACTGTTCAGTTTCAAGCATCTACTGAATGCCATAAATGTTGGATCAGAAGGTCTTGAGTTCAAATCCCATCAGTATTAAACTGCTACTCCTAGAGCTTTTCCGCAAGGCCATTAACTCTCCACTGATTTATTGTGAGTCACTCTGCAATAAGAATCTGCACAATGCTAAAAATGCTGCACTACTGATCAGAAGGTCACGAGTTCTAGCCCCGGCGGCAGCAAATTGCCCTTGAACACAGTCCATAATGCTCAGCTGTACAAATAGGATAATTGCACGTCACTCTAGCGAAGTCCGTCTGGCGTTTATGCGACGCGCAATTGTTTCTCGCAGAAGGCCAAAGAAAGCAAAACACAGCGCGCGAGAACTTTTCCATTACGGATTCCTTCGGCGTTCCGCCTACGGTTTAAAACCCCCGGCGTCTGATGTCCCTCCGTTACGCAATGCAGCGCACGCCGCCTCGCTCTCTCCTCGTCCTTGGCCTCACCTCTCGTCCTATCGCCCCAGACCTGATTCAGCAGCTCCGTCTCCCGAGGTAAAGCCGAGGTTTTTCCGAGGTTGTTTTTTTTTTTTCCCGTCCTGGCTCGGGCCCGAGCTGTGGCGGCGAGGACGGGATCGATCAGCACAGTCAATTAGAGCACTAATGTTTTAATCAATGCTCCTGTAAACGTATGACAGGAGGCCATCATTAACCCGCTGCGAATTTATGACGGACGCCGACGGTGTAACCCGGGAATTTATAAACAGTGCAACAGTATGATAAAGAAAAGCTCTTCGCCATCCCATCTCTCTCTCTCTCTCTCTCTCT
>JACRUU010000003.1:3529982-3547482 GCA_030449085.1 Kryptopterus vitreolus
GCACCACCATTCAATATCAGTCAAAGGCCAATCCTGAGCTGACAGCAATATGGATGTTTGAAGCAATTATTCCATAATGTGATAAAAAAAAGAAGGAACGGCGAAGGAAGAGAAGAAGGAAAGGTCTTAGCCATTAGACGCCTCGATTTCTCCATCGACACTCGTTTCACCCGCTATAAAATGGGATTTTCGCGAATAAAATGGGAAAAATGATTAATATTAATTCATAGATATGTTTTTTTTCCTGTATGGCAGGACGGCGAAAAAAATCTCCTGCATTAGTAAATGTTGTAATCGTCTCCACCGAGTATTTTGCCATGTTGCACCAATTTGGAGACACATCACAGAATCGCATGACATTTTCCCTTCATGACCCCAAACCTGTTCCAGCATGACAATACTCCAGCTCCATGAAGACCTGCTTCACATGGACATGTCAGAGGGGAAGATGAAGATCTCAAACCCTGTTTGGGTCAAAGTGAACACTTTCTGCACCTCACGTCTCCTCACATCATCTCACCTACAGCACAATCCCAGCACAATCCCAGAACCAATCCCCAGCATAACAATCCCAGCACAACCAATCCCAGCACATAACCAATCCCAGCACAATCCCAGAACCTAATCAATCCAGGCACATAACCAATCCCAGCACAACCAATCCCAGCACATAACCAATCCCAGCACAACCAATCCCAGCACACCCAATCCCAGTACATCCAATCCCAGCACATAACCAATCCCAGCACAACCAATCCCAACCAATCCCAGCACAATCCCAGCACAACCAATCCCATCCCATCCCAGCACATAACCAATCCCAGCACATAACCAATCCCAGCACAACCAATCCCAGCACATAACCAATCCCAGCACATAACCAATCCCAGCACATAACCAATCCCAGCACATAACCAATCCCAGCACAACCAACCCCAGCACATAACCAATCCCAGCACATAACCAATCCCAGCACATAACCAACCCCAGCATAACCAATCCCAGCACAACCAATCCCAGCACAACCAATCCCAGCACATAACCAACCCAAGCACAACCAATCCCAGCACAACCAATCCCAGCATAACCAATCCCAGCACAACCAATCCCAGCACATAACCAATCCCAGCACATAACCAATCCCAGCACAACCAACCCCAGCACATAACCAACCCCAGCACAACCAACCCCAGCACATAACCAACCCCAGCACAACCAACCCCAGCACATAACCAACCCCAGCACAACCAATCCCAGCACAACCAATCCCAGAACAATCACAGAACATAACCAATCCCAGCACAACCAGTCCCAGCACAATCCCAACACATCCCAGCACATAACCAATCCCAGCACATAACCAATCCCAACACATAACCAATCCCAGCGCAACCAATCCCAGAACAACCAATCCCAGCACAACCAATCCCAGCCCTTGAATAAGGCCGTAAGCGCTTCACTGCTCAGGTGTGAGATAAAGGGAGATAAGGGAAGATGGTATATAAGTGCTTATGCCATTGGATTGGATCTACATGACTTTAAATCCCATCCACAACACATGGGCCCCTGCGTATGGCCCTCATAAGTTATATGAATGAACTAAATGTATGTCACTCTGTGAAAGGGCTTCAAGCAAATAATGTAAACAAAAGTGGATAAAAACTCCAATGCGTTATTAATTCATCACTATATCATTGGCGACGTCCCGTTCTGCAACACAAGTTTCCGGCGAGAACAATGGAAAGCGTGACGTGGCTTATTTTTCCCCTTTAACCAGAAGATTTCCTCCGTTTACCTAAAGTCCGGGTTAAGCGTGTAACACCTGGGTGAGGAAATGTAATCACATCCACCACTCCGAGACGCTCCCCCCCCCCCCCCCCCCCCCTCCCCCCTTCTTCAGATGTTTGAGGATGAGTCGGGAAGAGAGAGAGATGGATTACGCTGTTGGGAAATTGGAAGAATATTAGTTCAGGGCGGAATAATGAGAAATTAGCCCGGGCCTCTCGACGCAGTCCCGAGAAATGGATGAGATGTTTAACGAGCAGGACTTGATTTTAATGAGTCGGAGTTCAAAATCTCATTCAACACGGAACGTTTCGACGGGGAGGAAAAAATCCTGCTCTATTATTATTATTATTATTATTATTATTATTATTCATTCATTCAATCATCTTCTATAACCCATCATTCTATCTAATCCGCTTTATCCGATCTTCTCTCGGGTCACGGGGAGTCTGTGTCTATCTCAGGCGTCTATGGGGATTAAGGCAGGATACACCCTGGATGGAATGCCAACCCATCACACACACACACACACATTTATACACTAGGGACAATTTTCCAAGGTGCCAATCAACCTACCGTGCATGTTTTTTGGACCGGGGGAGGAAACCGGAGAACCCGGAGAAAAACCCCCTGAGGCACGGGGAGAACATGCACAAACTCCGCACACACATGACCGAGACGGGAATCGAACCCGGACCCTGGAGGTGTGAGGCGAACCTGATAACCACCGTGCATCTATATTATTATTATTATTATTATTATTATTATGGAAAAATTGTCCCTAGTGTATGAATGTGGTGTGTGTGTGTGTGTGTGTGTGTGTCCTGTGATGGGTTGGCATTCCATCCAGGGTGTATCCTGCCTTAATACCCATAGACGCCTGAGATAGACACAGACTCCCCGTGACCCGAGGGAAGATCGGATAAAGCGCTAGAAGATGAATGAATGAATGAATTATTATTATTATTATTATTATTATTATTATTATTACATTAACTCTCATGCTCTCATGGATCCGTGTCGTCCGTATCCCTCAGCCCGTCCTCTCTTTCTCCGTCTCGCTGGTTCCCTCCTTAGTGAAACCCAGAAGTTTATAGGATGGACAAAGGCGCCTTTTGAGAAGTCTTTATCAGCCCTCGCTGGCTGCGAGCTCAGAGACCACCGCCTGCTGGTGCACTCAGCGTGGGCCTCGCATCCTTCTCGCTCTTTGAAACACTTCTTTCTACTCCTTCCTTCATTCCCGCGCTTTCTTCTTCTGTCCCTCGGTTTGAGTTATAAAAAAAAAAAAAAAATGATATGGATCCAATAAAACGGCGCCGAGAAATAATAGCAATTAAAATACAAACCCGCGCTGAATCTTTTTTTTTTTTTGGCTCATCCTAGTTTTCACTTCATCTCTCTTTTTTTTTAATCTGTCGTTTTTTTTGGCCACGGTGGGATGAACTGTGCCACGCTACGATGAGCCGACATCTCTCAAACGCTCTCGGCTGCCCGAGGGCACTGCCTCCGTGCCCCATTCATCCGGGGGTTAGGGGGGGGAAAAAAAAATTGTGCAATGGAGGGAGGAAGGGAAGGAGTGAGTGAGGGAAGGAGGGAGGATGAGTGGAAATGAAACACTGTTGAAAGGATGAGGCGTTCGGAGAGGCTAATGGAGGAGTTCAGGCTTCACCACCCAACCTGCTATTGATTTTTGCTCCCGATGCAAGTCTTCTCTCTATCTTTCTCTCTATCTATCTATCTCTTAAAACAGCATGCTGTCTTTATTTCATTATTGCCGAGCGTAAACCCGCACGAGGCCTCCCTCTCATTTCAGTGATTAATCCGTGTTGGGAAAACACCCCAACTCCCATGCATTCTGCCCTTAATTAACAAATTGCAATATATTATTAACTCGTGGCGCAAAAAGAAGGTCTTCCGGATCGTTTTCGCAGCGGGGTTCGAAGCGCATTTTTTTATTTTTTATTTATTTATTTATTTATTTATTTATTTATTTATTTATTTATTTATTTCTGACCAGGGAATCTACTTGATTTCTTTCTAAACTTGATTAAATTACCGCGCCACTCGATTCCGATTAAATGACACGATGGTTAACGTGCCCATTATATTACAGGTGGAAGTGAATCGGATGTACGCCATTCATTTCTTGGGGGGAAAAAGAAAAGAAAAGAAAGGGAAAAAAAAAAACGATAACGCAGCAGTTTCGTCCCGAGTTTGCCAAGACACCGAGTCGCCATCTGCCAAGCGAGACTTTTTTTTTCCACGGACGTTTGCAATATTTATCGATCCCGGCTTCGGCGGACTAATTAGCCCCCGATTAGTGCCGTCGATGGCTAATGCACTCTCCCATTAGAGCGCCGCGCCTCTTTGCACCCTAATCGCTGACCTCCTGTCCGAGCAGCTGAGGCACCGGCGGTCCGACCCCGTCCACATGGAAAATGGGAATTTTTTTTTTCCGGCTGAATTGGGATGTTAGGAAGACGGGCGGAATGACTCCTTTTCACTCTGAACATACAGTGCCCCTCGCAGGATTAAAAGCTCACTGCAGGCACCGGGACGCGGCCTGCGCCGTCTTGACCAGGCGGGTCAAGGAAATAATATCGAACCTGGAAGGAAAAATAAAAAGAGAGAGAGAGAAAGAGGTGGGATTTTTCAAAGAGAGAGAGAGAGAGAGAGCGAGAGAGAGAGAGAAAAGGCTTAAACCTCTGCTAGGAAATGTCAAGAGGGACAGCGATGAAGAGTCGTCCTCCTCTCGAGGGATCGCCGTTCCATATAATTAACTCGAAAACATCAAAGAGAAATATGAAGTGCTACGCGAGCGGGCGAGCTTTGTGAGTGGTGTATTTTAGCGGGGGTGGGTTTAAAAAGAAAGAAAGGAATGGGAAGATATAGACGCGCGATGACGAGATAAACTCCGGGACGGGAAAACAAAGAGGCCATGTTAGGCGTCGGATCAAACCAAAATCCCCACCCCAAACCCCCCCACACTCCCCACCCGCTCCATGTGAACTTTGGAATAAACACTTTTCAACCTCCAGGTTCAAGCAGGCCATTTAGATACAACATTACTCTCTCTCTCTCTCTCTCTCTCTCTCTCTCGCGCTAAAAATACCTATATCTTTTATTACAAGTATAGTGTATTCATTCATTCACCTTCTAGCGCTTTATCCGATCTTCTCGGGTCACGGGGAGCCTGTGCCTATCTCAGGCGTCTATGGGCATTAAGGCAGGATACACCCTGGATGGAATGCCAACCCATCGCAGGGCACACACACACACTCACACACACACACACATTCATACACTAGGGACAATTTTCCAAGGTGCCAATCAACCTACCGTGCATGTTTTTGGACCGGGGGAGGAAACCGGAGAACCCGGAGAAAAACCCCCTGAGGCACGGGGAGAACATGCAAACTCCACACACACATGGCCGAGACGGGAATCGAACTCGGATCCTGGCGGTGTGAGACGAACGTGCTAACCACTAAGCCACCGTACCCCCCGTATAGTGTATTAGTACTCGTAAACGCCACGCTGGATTCCCACATTCCCGCTCTCGCACAGTCGCAGATAATTAATGGGAAAAATTCCCCGGGTTCGGAATTCCGCAGAGCGATTCCTTATAAAAGTAATAGCAAACCACACACCATCGGGCCGCACGATATGAGGTACGATTTATGACGATCGGACGAGTGGGTGTCAAATGTCCATGTCGGGCGAACACGGGGCCGAACAGCAGAGCATCAAATTTCCCCATTCATTCTCTATGGGGCCGGAATATCGTGGATTTCCCGAAATTCCGAACGTGTGTGGGATTCGGGAGGTATATGATCGTGATCCACTCCGGATCCCCTACGAGTGGATTTTGTCATATGTGCATGTCGGACGCTCACAGGCCCGAACTGTGAGGCACGGAATTTCAACCCCATTCATTTTCTATGGGAAAAAAATCCCACTTTTTGGCGCCGGGTTCGGAATTCCGCGGGTCGATTCCTTATAAAAATAACAGCACGGGTCACACCATCGGGACGCACGATATGAGGTATGATTCGTGAGGATCGGACAAAAACTGCGGGACGAGTTACACTCCGAAAATGTGACTGAAGCCAGAGAGAGAGATTCTAATAGTGATACTTTTGCACACGTCACTAATAAATAATAATAATACCAAGTAAAATTTCAATGGTCTTTTCGGAATATAGTGGCAAATGTAAGCATATGGTTTCTTTTTAAGGGCTTTTGTAGTGCAATTTGTAGTGCAAAAATGTCCGTCCGGTCCTCCGGAGCAATCTCGTCCGGATACCCGGGTAATTCTATTCGTTGGCAAAATTGTATTCCCAACCAAACACACGGAATGATGTTCCGTTTAGCTGCGAGTGAGGTGTCGGTCGGACGGCCGTGTGAAGTCAGTAATCAGCAGCGTTTTAGCGGGTGTAGCAGAGCTCCACGCACCGCCTCGTTCCAGCATGGGGCCGCAGCACCACACGCCCACCTGCCGCTTAATTATGCCTGGAATCAATGCCCCACGCTAACCTGGAGAAAGCGTACAAGCGGCCGCTCGGCTCGGCTCGGCTCGGCTCGGCTCGGCTCGGCTCCTTCCTTGGGAAAAGCTCGGCTTTTCCTTTACTTCAAGCTTTCCCGTGAAAAACGATCCCTTCTCGTCAGTCTTGTTCTAAACCGAAGAAGTCCAGGTGAGTCGAGTATGCAAACACACGACACACGGATACGCATGAATCACACACACACACACACACACACACACACACTGGTCTCCCGCATGGCACAGCGTAGTTCGCTTCTAACGTATTTCTGAGCTGATCCAAGATGGCAGCTCCTGAGGTGCTTTTGTGCTTTCCGGGGTGTGTTGTTTGAGTTCGGCGCTTTCGCGTACCGCTGCGCCGGGGTTCTTTTTTTTTTTTTTCCTTCACAATGACAACCAAACTGCAACGGGCTAGAAAAAAAAAAAAAGAAAAGAAACAAAAGGCAAACCTATAGACGGGAACGTCGGATGCAGTCATTAAGTCCCCTGGTTGGGCTGCCTGCCAGACTTACACCTTTTTAAAGAGCGGGCACCGGGGAGATGCGAAGACTCTTCAAAAAGCAAATCAAAGAGCAAGAATAATCCGGGAGTGCACATATTAACACTGAAGTGTGCACAAAAAGGAGCGCTTTTGACACCAACGCAGAGGGCAAATGTGACACGCGGCGTTTGCGGAGTGTATTTCAGGCTGAAAAAAGGAAATTCGAACGTAATAGAGAGTTATTTTTAACAAAAAACGTTTAACGTTTTGGGTGTTTTTCCGGGAGGGGGCGGGGCCAGTGACGCACGTGATGAGCCTTTAGAAATGTCACATGACCATGTGACTGAGTTTCGTTTCACAGATTTTTCACATTTGGGCGATGTGACGCCATGCGGCAATCATATATTCACGACCGACTCCATCTCACCTACGAGTGGATATGTCAAATGTGCATGTCGGGCGAACACTGGCCGAACAGCAGAGCATCAAATTTCCCCCTTCATTCTCTATGGGGCCGGAATATTGCGGAAAATTCTGAAACGTGTATGGGATTTCGGAGGTATATGATGGTGATCCACTCCGGACCCTCTACGAGTGGATTTGCCATATGTGCATGTCGGACACTCACAGGCCCAAACTGTGAGGCACCAAATTTCAACCCCATTCATTTTCTATGGGAAAAAATTCCCGCTTTTTGGCCCCGGGTTCGGAATTCCGCGGGGCGATTCCTTATAAAAGTAATAGCACACCTCACACCATCGGGACGCACGATATGAGGTATGATTCGTGACGATCGGACGATTGGATATGTCAAATGTACATGTCGGCCGAAGACGGGCCGAACAGCAGAGCGTCAAATTTCCCCATTCATTCTCTACGGGGCCGAAATGTCACGGATTTCCCGAAATTCCGAATGTGTGTGGGGTTCGGGAGGTATATGATCATGATCCACTCCGGACCCCTTACGAGTGGATTTGCCATATGTGCATGTCAGACGCTCATTTCAACCCATTCATTTTCTATGGGAAAAAATTCCCGCTTTTTGGCCCCGGGTTCGGAATTCCGCGGGGCGATTCCTTATAAAAGTAACAGCACACCTCACACCATCGGGACGCACGATATGAGGTACGATTTGTGATGATCGGACGAGTTACACGCCGAAAATTTGACCGAAGCGAGAGAGAGATATAATAGTGATACTTTTGCACACGTCACTAAAAAATAATAATAATACCAAGTAAAACTTCAATGGTCTTTTCGGGAATATTGTGGCAAAAGCAAAAATAAACATATGGTTTCTCTTTGCTTTTGTAGTGCAACTTGGTAATTATTCCCAGAGTAGAACAAATGCAGGTTTGGCTCGATCCCATCGGCTGTAAATATATATATATATTTATTTTAGCACTGACTCAGTTATGCTCTTCAATTTATTTCCTTAGCTTTCATACGGACGTTATTTTTCTCGACAATCAGGTACGACTGATGAGTCCTGGACCGATGCCAGGAAACTTATTTTGCGGGTTTTTTTTTTTTTTACTGTTCAAAAATAAAAAGCAAAGCGAGGATTTGAAAGGAGATTGAATGCGATGCAGAATAAACTCCGTCCAAAACATTTCCTGTGCTGTCGAAAGGCAGGAGGTACGATTACGCGGGGAAAGGAACATCTTTTTCCCGGCCTTCCGATAAAAGGCATTAAGCTTTTGCTGCCTATAGTGTAAATGGTTTGAAGTACTCGGGCAAATTCCGTCTCCAGGTCAAAGGCGGTTTTCGGAGTCAAACCGAGGCGCGCGAGGCAGTTCGAGGCGGTCTCGCCGATGCCAGCGACTTAACCTGAGATGTTGCCAGTTTGGGTACTGGCAAAATTCAAAGGTCTTGGTATTATACGACTTCAGAGCACCAAGAAACTTTATAGGCATTTATAAAACCCCAGCTGTGTGATGTCACATGCTTGGTGGCAAGTACATCTGGAATCGGAATTAAACTTGGCTCCTGCTTTTAGATAAATAAATAGAGGCGAAGGGGCGAGGAGAGCTTTACAGCTCCGAGTGGTTTATTTCAGCAAAGTTACACATAAGAAAAGTCTTTTTGTTTTTTTCTTGCAATAATATACTTCCCCAACATTCCCATGAATCTCCTTTTACAAAACAATACGCTTGCATATACAGCCGTCTCGATACGCTGCAATGTTTATATACTGTATATATATATATATATATATATATATATATATATATATATATATATATATATATGTGTATATGTATATATATATATATATATATATATATATATATATATATATATGTATATATATATATATATATATATATATATATATATATATATAGTATATATATATATAGATCATTATATCATTCATTCATTCATTCATTCATCTTCTACCGCTATATCCGATCTTCCCTCGGGTCACGGAGAGCCTGTGTCCTATCTCAGGCGTCTATGGGCATTAAGGCAGGATACACCCTGGATGGAATGCCAACCCATCACACACACAAAACACACATTCACACACATTCACACACTAGGGACAATTTTCCAAGGTGCCAATCAACCTACCGTGCATGTTTTTGGACCAGGGGAGGAAACCCGGAGAACCCGGAGAAAAAACCCCCTGAGGCACGGGGAGAACATGCACAAACTCAAACTCCACACACACACATGACCGAGACGGGAATCAAACCTTCCACCCTGGAGGTGTGTTTGGCGAACGTGCCCTATATATATATATATATATATATATATATATATATATATATATATATTATATATATATATATAATGTATGAATCCAGCATGAAGATATACTAGGGAACGTGTCCTTGCGTTTGTGGCAGAAGTCCTAGTTTAGTGGCATTTAAGTCTGTAATCATCATTGAGCTCGGGTCTTTTGTGGCTGTTAGACAAAGAGCCGAAGGGCCGGAGAAGCTTTTCAGCTCCGAATGGTTTATTTGGTCGAAGCCGACTGAAAACAAAGCAGTGGTCCGTGTCACGCTGAGCGACGAGACAGTGGTGGGTACCAAGGACACAGTTCAGCAAAGTCTCCTTGCGATAATATGTGCCAGGAACTCGATTGCGATTGTGCCAGGAAACTGGGTGTTGTGTGTAGGAGAATGTGTTTGCAAAGCAAATGCCCTTGACTCTTAGACCAGAACACTATGGTGCCCAAACAGACTTTGGCCTTTTTTTTTTTTGCGAGCAGGACATATTCTCAGGGTAGAAATCATCATCGTTAACTCTGTTTTGTGCCATTCAGAAAATCAACCCATTGTTGTCTAGGAACAGAAGGTCAGACGCTCAGGACGGACAGGACTTCTTAAAACCAGAAAGTCTTTATCTGATGGTGGACTGTTCTGATACTTTGCAAACAATTGAATGTTCTTGGGCCAGGAAAACATGATTAGGACATGATCCGTCACTAAACTCCGGTCCTTGGTGCATTTAGACAGATAGAGGTGAAGGGTTAGGCAGATTTACAGCTTAGACTGGTTCATCCTGCTCTGAAACAAGGCCGTTGTTTGGTGGTTCGCAAGGATACACTTCATCTCTGGAAGAATGTGGACAAATAAAGCCTTGCTTATGTTTACGGTGTAACTATATCTTCGGGAAGATCTTTGAATCCATTGATTTTGGCAGATATCCTTATTCGTAACAATTTAGGGGCCTTGCTTAAGGGGCCAGGCGATAGCACCGTGACTCGTGGTGAGATACCCCACCCCACTGTAGCTGTCGCTGCTCTCTCAGATCAGATTCAAAACACTGACGCCTATAAACGCCAAACAAGGATCTGTACAATCATACCATGCTCGCCCGCTTCCACCTTCTCTCAGGGGAAGAGCTAAAGATCAGCTCAAGGCTTCTTCTTCTCTGTTCTGGCACAGAGGTGGTGGAATGAACTTCCCCTGGGCATCCCAACAACAGAGATCTTCTCCTTGACCTTCATCATTTTCCTCCTGCCGTTCTTCTAGCCAATGTCCATCCTCAGCACAAGACCTTATCTTCGGAATGTCCTACCTGCATAACTCCTTTAATAAACTCCACCCCGCCGTCTTATTCACTTCATATGACAATCTTTAAAGCTCCGGATCATGTCATATGACATATCAGGGTTCATACCAATCTTATAACAGGTCTTCATCTTTAATCTACATCAGGAATATTCAATTGGCCCCGATCCAGTCCCCGAGGTGATTTGTTCCGGCCCTCCAAATATCATATCAAGTCTCAAACATCAGGCATGTCTGATAGGACTCCCCGGGGGCCAAATGCGTCCCGTGTTCAAATTCCCCCCCCGGCCCTCAGTCTGCGTCATAAAATCAATAACATACGACCCACCAGCAGTGTTTACCAACAGTATAAAATACAAGAATACATTCATTCATTCATTCATTCATTCATCCGATTTATCCGATCTTCCCTCGGGTCACGGGGAGTCTGTGTTTATCTCAGGCGTCTATGGGCATTAAGGCAGAATACACACTGGATGGAATGCCAACCCATCACAGGACACACACACACACACACACACACACACACACACACACACACACACACACACACATTCATACACTAGGGACAATTTTCCAAGGTGCCAATCAACCTACCGTGCATGTTTTTGGACCGGGGGAGGAAACCGGAGAACCCGGAGAAAAACCCCCTGAGGCACAGGGAGAACATGCACAAACTCCACACACACATGTCCGAGATGGGAATCGAACCCGGACCCTGGCGGTGTGAGGCGATACTCCGATACACTGATTTTCTTTAGTTTATATGGCCTTAAAATATGTCATTTTAGTAAAAAGATTTATTTTATTTTTATTTTTTATTTTTGTTTAGATTTATTTGCGTTTTGTGTCAAGAAATGAAAATTTTGCCATTTGCAATAAAAAAAAGTCATTAATTTGTTAATTTGAATTTAATTTTAATGTTCATGGAATGTCAGACTGAACCCCAAATCTGGCCCTCGTCACAAAAAGTTTGTACACCCCCTGTACTACATTAATAAAGAAAAAGAATTTGACAGCGAGTGGCGCCCTCTCTGGTGAGACACGACGATTGACAGAACGATAATAGATGCGACGTTTTTTTCTTCATTTCTTCTCTTTATTTTTTTCTTCGTATTTTCCCACAAAAAAAACGGCACATTCAATGTAAAAACATGAACTTACGACATCCTGACAAATGTCTCTTTCAACAACAAAAAAAACGTAACATATGTACGAATGTCTTGTGCATCTACAATACACGTGTTGTTGTTTATGCAGGTTAGAATTACAACTTGTTTGAATGTAGAAAAGCCTCCTTGAGGGATGCACTGATTTTTTTTTTACATATCAATATGTTTTTAAAAAAAACAAAAAAAAAACAAACAATGCACTGATACTACGTAGTTTCAAAATACAGCATATAAATGTGTTTTAATGTAGAAAAAGCCTACTTACGGTGCAATAATTTACATTTGCACATTTATCAGACGCTCTTCTCCAGAGTGACTTACAATTGAGCAATTGAGGGTTAAGGGCCTTGCTCAAGGGCCCACTAATTGTAGCTTGATGGTTGTGGGGTTTGAACCCGTGATTTTCCGGTCCAGAGTCCAACACCTTTTTTTATAATAATAATAATTCTTTATTTGTCACATATACATTACAGCACAGTGAAATTCTTTTCTTCGCATATCCCAGCTTGATGTTGGTAGTTTGGGGTCAGAACGCAGGGTCGGCCATGATACGGCGCCCCCTGGAGCACAGAGGGTTAAGGGTCTTGCTCAAGGACCCAAGGGCGGCAGCTTGGCCATACCGGGGCTCGAACCCGGATCTTCCCATCAGCAGCTCAGCGCCTTAGACCACTGAGCCACACCCCCTACCTTAACCACTGGGCTATACCACCTCCCAATAAAACAACATACGGGTTGTAATACTGCCTTCGATCATCTTGCAGATCCATATTTCTTATTTGGGATGATTTCCTTGAAGCCCCGCCCCCTACATTAGTTGTTTTGTCTGGTATTGAGTTTGTATTATTTGTCTTCGTTCGTATTGACTCTATAAACCGACTTCCTGAAAGACGGTGGCGTCCTGAGACGTGTTCTCGGGAGGATAGACATGAAAAAGTTTCCCTGCTGCCAACGTTGTTCTCAGTGTGGAAGAATTTGTTGGCAATGCAAAAGTACTAACAAAGTACATGAAGACTACTTTGAAGGCTCCAAACGCGGCTGTCATGCGCCGTCATGCGGCAGAAGACACGCCCGGGTCATGGTGGAAATAGTGGGCCGGTGCCAAGTACATCTGTAATCAGCATTAATCTCTGCTCCTCTGTGGCATTAGACAAACAGTGGTGGAGGTTCCAGGCAGTTTAATAGCTTGGGGTAGTTTATTTGCTTTGGGCTCAAGCTGTATTCCGCTCTCGACAAGGCAGCGCTCGGTGTCGTACAGTGCAAACGGATCGTTCCGTGGCAAGGACACGGATCAGCAAAAGGCCCTCCGGCTATAATCAGGTCCATGCCAGAATCTGGGTCTGGGATAAAGCCAGGAAACTGCGGGGTTTACTCTAAAAGAATGCCTTGATACTCCTTGGGGGAAAATAAATAAATAAATAAATAATGAAAATAAGCGTCCACTGTCCACCGGGCCGCTGATGATCCAGTCAGATTGGATTTCCTGCTCGATGCCAAGTACATCTGTAATCAACGTTAAGTAATCAACTCCTGTCTGTACGCTAGAACAGCGTGGGAGGACGGAAAAGAAGAGTTTCTCGCTGCTAAATCGACGTTGTTTTCGACCCTTGTTTGCCAGGAAAAGGGCAATCTTCTTCAATCAGGCCGCTATTTCAAGACAGCCCGGTTAGAGAGATCCGGGTTTGAACCTCCCGTCTGCACCCGATATCAAACGACTATTACATTAATTCCACTTTGCTGCGTGGATTCAAAACGGTTTCCATAAAAGACCACGTTTCAGGGAGGGCATTCGTTACAGAGCAGAGACGCCACGCATCCTTGACTTCTGTACCGGCGTGGTAACAGACTCGGGTTACAGTACTGATAACACTTTTATACCCGTGTTAAAGACGTTTGGGCTCTGATATGTAACGAATAACAAAAAATGTACACATCGATAATGTTTTAGTGTCACGCCCGGACCTCTCGTTATATTTATATATTAATGCAAAATGTTGCTAATTGTGAATTTTGGATGTCGTCAAAAATGCCTATAATTGGCTATATATATATATATATATATATATATATATATATATATATATATATATATATATATATATATATATATATATATATATGTGTGTGTGTGTGTGTGTGTGTGTGTGTGTGTGTGTGTGTGTGTGTGTGTGTGTGTGTGTGTTGGAAAATGGGTTACTCACATATCAAATATATTTTATAATTGTTTTTTGTATCATTTATTTACATTTATATTCATTTTTGTTGTTGCTTTCATTGTAGACAGCAAAGGAGGAATTTCCTTGTTACGGGTAATATTTATTTATTTATTTATTTGTTTATTTATTTTTATTTATTATGCATATGCCAAACACTACACTAAATAACTATTTATACTTATGTGCAATTTTTTTTTTTTTGCTTTATTTATTGTGGAGAGCAAAGAAATCATTCCCTTGTATGGGTAATATTTCTTCATTATTATTATTATTATTATTATTATTATTATTATTATTATTATTATTATTATTATTATTATTATTATGGCAACACACATTAAACTAAACAAAAATAAAGAAATAAATAAACGGAGAATGTACGGATCAGACGTGTGGACAAAACAAATAAACAAACAAACAAACAAATGAATAAATAAAAAGAAAAACGACACCCGAGTCGGGGAGTGGCGTTAAAGAAGCGTCTCAGAATGAAGTGAATGATACAGGAGAGAGAGACTCGCTGCTCTAAAGGCGTGTGACGTGAATGGCAGCTTTGAAGGACGGGTTCAGGGGCTTTAATGTCTTTAGGGAAATGTGAAAAAAAAATCACACGACTGGTGTGAAGAATTTCCGACCAGCGGAGCCGGTTTTCCGGAGACATGGGAAAGAATATTAATTCTGGATTTAGACGGTATTCCTCTTTCACACTCCTATTCCTAAATGGACAGTATTCCTATTTTACAATCCTATTCCTAAATGGACAGTATTCCTAATTGGACAGTATTCCTAATTGGACAGTATTCCTCTTTCAATTATTCAAATGGACAGTATTCCTAATTGGACAGTATTCCTAATTTATGGACAGTATTCCTAATTGGACAGTATTCCTATTTTACAATCCTATTCCTAATTGGATGGTATTCCTCTTTCACACTTCTATTCCTAATTGGACAATATTCCTATTTTACTCTCCTATTCCTAATTGGACGGTATTCCTAATTGGACAGTATTCCTCTTTCACTCCTGTATTCCTAATTGGACAGTATTCCTATTTTACAATCCTATTCCTAATTGGACCGTATTCCTAATTGGACAGTATTCCTATTTTACACTCCTATTCCTAATTGGATGTATTCCTCTTTCACACTTCTATTCCTACTGGACAGTATTCCTATTGGACAGTATTCTAACTGGACAGTATTCCTATTTAACTCTCCTATTCCTAATTGGACGGTATTCCTAATTGGACAGTATTCCTCTTTCACACTTCTATTCCTAATTGGACAGTATTCCTATTTTACTCTCCTATTCCTAATTGGACAGTATTCCTATTTTACAATCCTATTCCTAATTGGACCGTATTCCTAATTGGACAGTATTCCTATTTAACTCTCCTATTCCTAATTGGACAGTATTCCTATTTTACACTCCTATTCCTAATCGGACGGTATTCCTAATTGGACAGTATTCCTAATTGGACAGTATTCCTAATTGGACAGTATTCCTATTTTACACTCCTATTCCAATCGGACGGTATTCCTAATTCTAATTCCTAATCGGATGGATTCCTCTTTCAGTATTCCTACACTCCTATTCCTAATTGGATGGTATTCCTCTTTCACACTTCTATTCCTAACTGGACAGTATTCCTATTTTACTCTCCTATTCCTAATTGGACAGTATTCCTAATTGGACAGTATTCCTATTTTACACTCCTATTCGTAATTGGACGGTATTCCTAATTGGGCGGTATTCCTATTTTAAACTCCTATTCCTAATTGGACAATATTCCTATTTTAAACTCCTATTCCTAATTGGACAGTATTCCTATTTTACACTCCTATTCGTAATTGGACGGTATTCCTAATTGGACAGTATTCCTATTTTACACTCCTATTCGTAATTGGACGGTATTCCTAATTGGACAGTATTCCTATTTTACACTCCTATTCCTAATTGGATGGTATTCCTAATTGGACGCTATTCATATTTTACACTCCTATTACTAAATGGACGGTATTCCTATTTGTTAGTGTTATGCAGTCACGGACACGTGACGTAAAGCTAGCGTGTCGGATCTCCTGACGGCTGGTTTTTGCTTCCCGGCACGGAGACATCGTCTACGGAGAGTCGATCCGAGTCATCAGAGATCGCAAGGAAATGTCTCGAGTCTGGAATAATTCAATTCCAGGCTCTGGCTAATTTAAAAAAAAAACAAAAAAACCCTGGACCCCGTTGCTGTGACGCTCACACCTCCTACCCTGTAATCTGGCACAACTTCTGAGGGCCGTCTTCCAGGCATGACGCCACAGAAGCTGAAAAGTCAGACGCTACATCTGCCACAAGGACATTACAGCCAGCTTTCCCTCCCCCCCCCCTCCCTTCATCCCTCCCTCCGTCCCTCCATCCCTCCGTCCCGGATGAATAGAGAATGAAGCAGATGAATATGCTGGCTGTTTCCAGCGCTGGCGTTTTAAAGCAGGCTTCACCGAGCGCTAATTCACCAGCTGATGTTGCGGTTCTTGACCGCTCCGTTCATCACACGCGCTACGTAAGCATCGCCAAAACGCCGTTATCTCGATCGTGACGACGGGGCGTTTTTTTTTCCCCCCGAGCGCCGTCAAAAAGAGAATGGAGACATTTTAAATAACGTAAAGGTCGACAATCAATCTCTAACAATGCCCCCGAGGTGTGATTTGTGCCGGAGAGCCTTAAAGGCGGCCGGCTTTGGGCCGAGAGAGAAGCGCGCTCGAGAGGAAGCGCTTATCGGCGACGCCACACCTCGACACCCGTCGGACGCGAGACGGCGCTCCGACGTCCAGACGTGTCCCGGGACACGGTGATTATTCCCACACCTGTGTAATGAAATCAAAGGTGAACGAGTAAATAAACAAAGAACGCAAAAAAAAAAACATCCCGTCAGCAAATTCGGGTTTTGTTAGGATAGAAATGCAACTTAAGCAATAAACGCTTCATTTGTACAACAGAGACCCCCCCACACAACCCCCCTTCCTCCCCTCCCAGAAAACAACAACAACAACAACAACAACAACAACAAAACAACAACACGTTTCAATTATCTCGTCTTAAATACTGCGGCGTTTACTACCGATATTCCCCGACAAAACGCACACACTTTTATGTCATTCCTTCTTTATTCCTTCTTTCTTTTTCTTTTTTTTCTTCCTTTCTTCCTTGCTTTTCATTCCCTGCATTCTTCTTTTCGCCTTCATTTTCTATTTCTTTGTTTCTTTCCTTCCATTTTGTCCCTCATTTTTCCA
>JACRUU010000003.1:3559982-3571162 GCA_030449085.1 Kryptopterus vitreolus
TCGGGTCACGGGGAGTCTGTGTCTATCTCAGGCGTCTATGGGCATTAAGGCAGGATACACCCTGGATGGAATGCCAACCCATCACACACACACACACACACACACACACACACACACACACACATTCATACACTAGGGACAATTTTCCAAGGTGCCAATCAACCTACCTGTATGTTTTTGGACCGGGGGAGGAAACCGGAGAACCCAGAGAAAAACCCTGAGGCACGGGGAGAACATGCACAAACTCCACACACACATGGCCGAGACGGGAATCGAACCCGGACCCTGGCGGTGTGAGGCGAACGTGATAACCACTAAGCCTGCACCTATTATTGATCACAGTAATTATCTGTCGTTACCACAGCGGCCCCTAGAGGCCAATCACAGGCGCAACAGGACACGGAGAGAGAGAGTTTAACCCCTTATTGCTTGAATTTGTATATAATCATATTTAAAAATTGTATCGTGTGTTCTTTGCTTTCAAGCAGACACTATAAATGTTCAATTTGTGCCTCTGATATGATCTATGGTTAACCGGCGTCGGCGTTCCCGTTCAGGCGGGAAAGCAGTTTTATCCGGATTCACGCCAAACGTCTACAAGGTGTTTAAATATATCTCCATCCAAACTTTTCCTTTACAGGATTAACGGTGTAAAAGTTGCGTGCGTTACCACGTCTACGATTTCATCACAGCAAGACAGAACAAAGAGCGAACGTGAGATTATGCATGAAACTGGGCCGATCTGACGCTTGATGTGACATGCGTTTGACGTTCGGCGAGAAAAAGAAATAAGAAAGAAACCACGACTGGCCGTTCAAGAGCTCGTCAGAAGGACGCGTGCAAAGGAATCGTTAAAAATAAAGACAAAAATAAAGAAATAAAGCCACAGTTGTGAGGATTAAAGTCAGATTTGCTGGAGTGAAAAAGTTCGGAATTGAGAGAGATAATGTCGGAATTTCGGGAATTCAAAAGTTCAAAATTGCGAGAGATACAGTCAGGAGTCGGGAATTAAAAGGGCCGGAATTGTGAGAGATGTAAGGCGGAATTCATAGGAGTAAAGTCAGAATTTTGGAAATTGAAAAGGTCGGAATTGTGAGGAATAATGCCAGAATTACGGGAATTCAAACCTTTGGAATTGCGAGAGAGATACAGGCAGGATTTGGGAATTAAAAAGCTCGGAATGGCGAGAAATAAAGTCGGAATTGCAAGAGATCAAGTTGGAATGGTGAGGAATAAAATCAGAATTTCGGGAATTTCCAAGTTTCGGAATTGCGAGAGATACAATCAGGATGCGGGAATTAAAATGGTCGGAATTGCAAAGAATGAATTAAGAATTGCAAGATTTAATAAATGTTGGAGAAAAAAGTAAAAAAAGAATTCACTTGTTTTTGTTTTTTATTGTTCTGTAAACGTTCTTCTAAACATTTTCCTCTCCGAGAGCGTTCCTGGTATAAAGTCCTGCGCCTTCTGCTCCACAATAACCAACCTGTTCTCCATCACCTGCCATAACAAGCATCTAAGTCAGCTTTATATGCGCTCTGGAGACGACGCTGGACCTCTGGTGGACCTCAGGATTGGATATCACAAGGGGAAGGGGGGGCTTAAGGGGGGGGGGGGGGTGGGGGGGGCTGGCAATAAATCCAGACAAATTAATCGCTGCTGCGATTTCTTTTCAACCGGGAACGATCTTAAATGCGATTTGGTCTCGACCCTGGGACTTACGTTGCCACCTGTGGCACTAATGGGACCGATTCAGTTTGGCTCCTTTTGGCACGGGTCTGGGCTTTTCATTAAGGGCATCGCTCGATACTGAAGGATTGTCCGGTGTTCCTTTTTTTTTGTAACGGTTGTAACGCCGTGGGAGTGGAAAGTACATTTCACACAAGTCTTTACGAGATCCTCGAGGCAGGGTTTTAGCTCTTGAGAGATTTCTCGAGAGCCGTGGCTGAAAGAAGAGTCTTGGCGGGAGGTTCGGTGGCGGGCGGAAATGGGACGGGGTTGCCATACCTCTTCAGTGGCAGCTGACCACTCAGAAACACACTCGCTGCTCGTTTCCGACGACGACACACACACACACACACACACACACACACACACACGGTCCTGGACGATCTTTCGGAGGACTTTGAGAGAGGGGGGGGGGGTAAAGGAGGAGAAATGACCCTGCCAATGGGTTGCCATAACCTGCCCTCATCAGGCCGCCGGAGACAGACAGACGGACAGACAGAGGTCTCTGCTGCCACTGAGAGGGGGCTGATGGGTATCAGGTCGGTGACCAGAGGGCATCCGACGATGTGGGTTACATACCGACCAATCTGCTCTCGACATCCCGCCGAGAGAGAGAGAGAGAGATAGAGCGAGTACCGAGAGGCGCGAGTGAGTTTTTGATAGACAATCGGGTGAAAAGGCGTCCAAAAGAAAACAGCGAAAACTTCGGCATAAAGCAGAACAAACACATTACAGCGAGCTCAGGCGGAGATTATGGGATAAGGGCAGCAATTTGCTTCTGATCTCACATCTGCACAAAAAGCCCGAGTGTAAATCTACAGTATCGCCCGTCGCATATCATCATGCAAATTGCAGCATTACGCCGTAATTTATTTTATTTATTTATTTATTTATATATTTTCTGGTAACAAAACAACGCTTGAAAGGAAAAAAGAAAAAAATGAAAGAAAGAAAGACATAAATAGGGATGCGGAGGGATAAGTATCCATGAAAGCGTCAGGATGTTTACAACACTGACAAATTGGATGGTGTGCAGACGAAGGTGTTTAAGACGAGTTCACCGTTTGACTCCCGGGTTTTTCATTTCTCTGCTGCTTTTCATCAGGAGGGTTTTGATGGAGTTCGATGGAGAATGTTGATGTTTATTGGGATAAAAATAACACGTATTTTTTTAGATAGAAGGGTAGAAGGAGAAGGTTGGATTGAAGGAGAATGTTTGGTGTTTAGTGGAGGAAGTTTGGTGTTTGGAGGAGAATGTTTGGTATTTAATGGAGAATGTTTGGTGTTTAGTGGAGTATGTTTGGTGTTTAGTGGAGTATGTTTGGTGTTTATGTTTGATGTATGTTTGGTGTTTAGTGGAGAATGTTTGGTGTTTAGTGGAGAATGTTTGGTGTTTAGTGTGTTTGGTGTTCAGTGGAGAATGTTTGGTGTTTAGTGGAGAATGTTTGGTGTTTAGTGGAGAATGTTTGGTGTTTAGTGGAGAATGTTTGGTGTTTAGTGGAGAATGTTTGGTGTTTAGTGGAGAATGTTTGATGTTTAGTGGAGAATGTTTGGTGTTTAGTGGAGTATGTTTGGTGTTTAGTGGAGAATGTTTGGTGTTTAGTGGAGGTTTGATGTATGTTTGTTTAGTTTTTTAGGTGAATTTTTTTGTTTAGTGGTTGGTGTGTGTTTGGTGTTGCCTTTTGAGTTTTTTGGTAGTTTGGTTTTCCTTTTAGTTTTTTGGTTTGTTTAGTTTGGTGTTTTCAGTGTCGAGTTTTGGTGCTGTTTTGTTTTTTCGTGTTTTTTGGAGTGGCGTTGTTTGCCAGTTTGGTTTTTCGAGTGGATGTTTGGGCGCCTGTTTGGATTTTACGGGAGTGTTGGTTTGTTTTCTTGTGAGTGGATTATGTTTGGTGTTAGTGGAGTGGTTTTTGGTGTTTAGTGGAGAATGTTTGTTTCCGCAGCCTGTTTAGTGTGAGGCTTTTCGGCGTCTTGCGGTCGCCTTTCGTTTGGTGTTTCGGTGCCTTTTGGTGTTCTTTGCTCTTTTTTGTTTTTTATGCTTGGCGCCTGTTTTGGTGGAGTGGCTCGGCTCCTAGTTTGGTTTTCTGGAATTTGTTTTTGGTGGAGTGGTTTGTGTGTTTAGTGGAGTAATGTTTGGTGTTTAGTGGAGAATGTTTGGTGTTTGGAGAATGTTTGGTGTTTAGTGGAGTATGTTTGGTGTTTAGTGGAGAATGTTTGATGTTTGGTGTTTGGTGTTTAGTGGAGTATGTTTGGTGTTTGGGAGTGTTTGGTGTTTAGTGGAGAATGTTTGGTGTTTAGTGGAGAATGTTTGGTGTTTAGTGGAGAATGTTTGGTGTTTAGTGGAGAATGTTTGGTGTTTAGTGGAGAATGTTTGGTGTTTAGTGGAGAATGTTTGGTGTTCAGTGGAGAATTTTTGTTTAGTGTTTGGTGTTTAGGAGAATGTTTGGTAGTGTTTATTGGAGCAATGTTTGATGTTCATAGGAGAATGTTTGATTTCATGGTATTTGGAGGAGAATTGTTGGTGTTTAGAGGAGAATGTTTGGTGTTTAGTGGAGTATGTTTGATGTTTGGTGTTTGGAGGAGAATGTTTTGTGTTTGTGAGGGAATGTTTGGTGTTTAGTGGAGGTTTGGTGTTTAGTGGAGTATGTTTGGTGTTTGGAGGAGAATGTTTGGTGTTTAGTGGAGAATGTTTGGTGTTTGTTTAGTGGAGGAGAATGTTTGGTGTTTGGAGGAGGATGTTTGGTCTTTAGACGAGAATGTTTGGTGTTTGTGAGGGAATGTTTGGTGTTTAGAGGAGAATGTTTGGTGTTCAGTGGAGACTTTTTGGTGTTTGGAGGAGAATGTTTGGTGTTTGGAGGAGAATGTTTGTTGTTCAGTGGAGAATGTTTGATCTTCATGAGAGGATATTTGGTGTTTGGAGGAGAATGTTTGGTGTTTGGAGAATGTTTGTTGTTTAGTGGAGAATGTTTGATCTTCATGAGAGGATATTTGGTGTTTGGAGAAGAATGTTTGGTGTTTGGAGAAGAATGTTTGGTGTTTGGAGGAGAATGTTTAGTGTTTATTGGAGCATGTTTGATGTTTAGTGGAGAATGTTTGATGTTTAGTGGAGAATGTTTGTTTATTGGAGAATGTTTGATGTTTATTGGAGGATGTTTGGTGTTTGGAGGAGAATGTTTGATGTTTATTGGAGAATGTTTGATGTTTATTGGAGAATGTTTGATCTTCATGAGAGGATGTTTGGTGTTTGGAGGAGGATGTTTGGAGGATGTTTGGTGTTCAGTGGAGAATGTTTTGGTGTTTGGAGGAGAATGTTTAGTGTTTTTTTGGTGTTTGGAGGAGATGTTTATTTAGGAGCATGTTTGATGTTTATTGGAGCAATGTTTGATGTTTATTGGAGAATGTTTGATGTTTATTGGAGAATGTTTGATGTTTATTGGAGAATGTTTGATGTTTATTGGAGAATGTTTGATGTTTAGTGGAGAATGTTTGATCTTCATGAGAGGATATTTGGTGTTTGGAGGAGGATGTTTGGTGTTTAGTGGAGAATGTTTGATGTTTATTGGAGAATGTTTGATGTTTAGTGGAGAATGTTTAGTGTTTATTGGAGCATGTTTGATGTTTAGTGGAGAATGTTTGATGTTTATTGGAGAATGTTTGATGTTTATGTTTATTGGAGAATGTTTGATCTTCATGAGAGGATATTTGGTGTTTGGAGGAGAATGTTTGATGTTTATTGGAGCATGTTTGATGTTTATTGGAGAATGTTTGATGTTTATTGGAGAATGTTTGATCTTCATGAGAGGATATTTGGTGTTTGGAGGAGAATGTATGCTTTGTAAAGGAATCTTTGCAGTAGAATGTTGTCCTTTGTCAGGAAATGCTGGCGTTTGAAAAAAAAAATGATGGAGTTTGCGAGGAACTCATAATAGAATAACTGAGATATTTGAAAGAGATTATTGCAGTTATTACAAATTCTAAAGCTTGTACGCCGTTGGATCGTGATGTTTTGTTGTTTGCCAATGTGGGCCATTATCTCTGTGTGTTACCTGGTTTTTATAGATGCTTGTATAGTTTTCATGTTGTGTTATTAATCTTCCTGACACCTTCGTCTGCGTCTTTATCTAAAGTTCACCCGGTCAGAAAGTTTCTCGTGGTCACTCAGCGACGTGGTCAAATACAGGAAAAAGTCTTGTGTGTTTGTTTGTTTGTTTATTTGTTTGTTTGTTGCAGAGTGCTGACGGATTCAGTGAGCCGAGCCACTCCACTGCGTTTGACTGACATGATGCATGTGTCTGGAATTTCTTTTCTGGCGTGAAATATGTCCATCATCGGTACAAGCATGGAGAAATGTGTGTGTGTGTGTGTGTGTGTGTGTGTGTTTGGTCAGCATGCTGCAGATGAAAAGCTCAACCTGCTTTCGTACCGGTGTGTTTATTTTCTAACACGAGGTCTCTCAGGGCGGACCTGTGATGTACAACACGGCGGACAGGGGGAAATGTGGGGGAGGGAGGGATGGAGGGAGGGCGTCCACGAACCGAACTCCTCTTTACTCTTAATACGAGCGCACGCCGAGGGCCGTGCGGATAAAGAGGGGCGCGGAGAGGAAGAAAGGAAACAGGACGAAAGCGGAAAAAGCACAGGTTTGTTTTGCCACCGATGCCTTTCGGGCAAGAAGCAGGGAATCGGAACGCCCATGCCGAGAGATGAACTTGTTAAATGCCACCACGATTAGCAAAAAAGAGAAACACAAGCCAAGGCATTATTTATTTATTTATTCATTTATTTATTCGTTTATTTATTTATTTATTTCTGAGAGACATCACTGCCTTCTAGCTGTTAAAAAAAAAAAACGACGGGCCTGTGATGTTCACAGCTCCGGGGCAAGAAAGAAGAAAAAGAAGAAAAAGAAAGGGAAGGTGAGGAAAAAAAAAAAAAAGAAATAAAAAAATACACACACTGCAGGTGCTCGATGCCAACTGGAGAGCACGAGCAGTGAAATAGTAATGGCTTTTTAATGTTTATGAGTTTGGAAAAGAACTTTGTGATGAGAGGTTGATAGAATTTGGAAAGCAAAAGCCCCACAATTACATCTGCTGATATTACGTCCCGGGTGGTTTAAGACTAATAAGAGAAAAAAAAAGGGGGGGGAGTCACACACACACACACACACACACACACACACACACACAGACACATGCACGGTGAGAGCTGTGTTTGATGTGGACGCGCTACGACGTGCTAATCTATAGATTTAATAATTTATGAGATTTATGGCTCCGGCTCTGCCTTAATACAATCTCGCATTAACGCTCGCGCTCCAAAACTCGTCCCGGAGCTGCGACTTATATGTAACATCAGCAGAATTATTACAGGAGCCCCGGCAACGCGCGGCAGAAAATTCCGGAGCGGGCGCACGTGACGATCCTTCTCCTCCTTTCAGCAAAAAACCCCAAAAAAATGTGACCGAGGCGATCCAAAAATATAAAGCAGAGTGTACAGGTGTGTGTGTGTGTGTGTGTGTGAGTGTGTGTGGCAAGAGAACATGTCCGAGAAGGACGTCAATGTGTGTTTAAATATAAACATATACATTATTATGTTATCATTATATACATTTCTCTCAATCTAATCAAATTATTGATGATGTAATATTTTCTCTGGAAATTGTTCTTTTAATATTCATTTATGGATAAATATGTGTGTGTGTGTGTGTGTGTGTGTGTGTGTGTGTGTAGTATGATATAAAAAGATATAGTATATGCGTTTGATTCTTTTGTGTATATACTGTACATAAACATGCACACAAACACAAAAATATGTATATAATATTGTGTATTACTGTAGAAACATATAGTATAAACACACACACACACACACACACACACACACACACACACACACACACACACACACACACACACACACACACACACACACACACACACACACACATATGTATGTATATAATATAGTGTATTACTGTAGAAACATATAGTATAAACACACACACACACACACACACACACACACACACACACACACACACACACACACATACGTACACACACACAAACACAACACACACACACACACATGTATATATAGTAACACATATAGTATACAATGTAGTATTACTGTAGAAACATATAGTATAAACACACACACACACACACACACACACACACACACACACCACACCCACATATACACATACACTAGTTAACACACACACACACACACACACACACACTACGTAATATAGTATATGTATAATATAAACAAATACAAACTACACGTGTATTACTGTAGAAACATATAGTATAAACACACACCACACACACACACACACACACACACACACACACACACACACACACATACGTATGTATATAATATAGTGTATTACTGTAGAAACATATAGTATAAACACACACACACACACACACACACACACACACACACACACACACACACACACATACGTTACACACACCACACACATACGTATGTATATAATATAGTGTATTACTGTAGAAACATATAGTATAAACACACACACACACACACACACACACACACATACGTATGTATATAATATAGTGTATTAGTGTAGAAACATATAGTATAAACCAAACACACACACACACACACACACACACACACATACGTATGTATATCATATAGTGTATTACTGTAGAAACATATAGTATAAACACACACACACACACACACACACACCACATACGTATGTATATAATATAGTGTATTACTGTATAGTAAAACCATATAGTATAAACACACACACACACACACACACACACACAAACACACACACATACGACTACGTACGTCTATTACTGGTACAACTATACTGTATATAATATAGTGTATTACACCCACACCCACACACAGACACACACAAATATGTATATATATATAGTGTATGTATAAACATACTGCATAAACATACACACCAACACACACATACAAACACACACATATACACACACATTCACACAAACAACATCACCATATAACACTCACACACACACACACACACACATACGTAACATACATATATGTATTACCAACAACCTACCATAGTAAACATAAACACAAACACACAAATATGTATAAACATAGTGTATTACATAAACACACAACACACAAATATGTATACAGTAACATATAGTGCATTACTGCATAAACATACTGTATAAACATAAACATAAACACAAACACACAAATATGTATAAACATAAACATAAACATACAAACACACAAATATGTATACAGTAACATAGTGCAGTGCATAAACATACTGTATAAACATAAACATAAACACAAACACACAAATATGTATAAACGTAAACATAAACACACAAAACAGTACATAATAAACATACTGTATGTATAGTGCAGTACTATAGTGCATTACTGTATAAACATACTGTATAAACGTAAACATAAACACAAACACACAAATATGTATATAGTATATATAGTATAAACATACCGTATTATAAACCATAAACGTAAACATAAACACAAACGCACAGATATGTATACAGTAACATAGTGCATTACTGTATAAACATACTGTATAAACGTAAACATAAACATAAACACAAATATGTATATAATATAGCACATATAAACAAAACACAAACACACAAATATGTATACAGTAACATAGTGCATTACTGTATAAATACTGTATAAACCGTAAACATAAACACAAACACACAGATAAACACACAAATACATATACGGTAATATACAGTGAGTGAGTATAATAATTGTATGAAAAATAAACACACAATATATACGTGTGTTTACACGATATCAGGTGTATAATATTTTACTCTATTGTATTTCAAATCATTGTAGTTTTTTTTTTTATAATATTAATAAATTAAACAAAACAAACAAACAAACAAATAAATAAATAAATTTTCCTGAAAGTGTAATTCAATGAATTTCCAGGATGACTTGAAGAAAAGCCCGACTCGGAGCCGCGCGCTCCATTTTGTGTGTTTGGATTAAAGACGCGACGTTGATGCGTTCTGATATAAACATGGTAAATAAATTTAAATAAAGGGTTGACGAGTACCCCCCCCCCCCCAAAACCCCCCCCTTCCCCCGCTTCCCCCCCTCCTTTTCCACCAGCAACCTTTACCTCGGAGGGAATATTATCCTTGGCTTTTTTATCGTAGCGCCAGAGAGGGGAGAGATTTTCAAAGCGTGCCGAGCTGGAGAACACGACCCGAGCTCTCAAAGACCCCCCGCTGTGCGTGCCAAACTAAAGAATCTCTCTGAACTCGCAGAATTAAATTCATCACCCAATCTCCTCTGTTTCTCCCTGTGCTGGGGAGCCTTGTCCTTGCTGTCGCCTCACATCCTCCTCCTTCTTTTACTCTCTCTCTCTCTCTCTCTCTCTCTCTCGTCGTTCAAAGGATGTCGATGTTTAAGATGCAAAAAAGAAAATAGAGAGAGACATGATGGTGTGAGAGAGAGAGAGAGAGAGAGCACAAAAGGATGGGTCCAAAGAAAAGATGGAGAAAAACTGAATGCAAGGGGAAAAAAATGCATAAAAAAGAGTGAGAGAGAGAAATGCTTATGAGAGAGCAAAACCAAAAGAGAAGGGAGGGATGGATGGATGAAAATGACCCATATGTGTGTGAGAGAGAGAGAGAGAGAGCAGGAGAGGAAGGAAGAGAAAGAAAAAGAGTGAAAATAAGTGGGAGAGAATGAGACAGAGAGAAAGAAAGAGAGAGAGAGAGTGAGAGCACAAAAGGATGGGTCCAAAGAAAAGATGGAAAAAAACTGAATGCAAGCAAAAAATGTGAAAAAAAGAGTGAGAGAAAGACAGAGTAATGCGTAAGAGAGAGCGAGACCAAAAGAGAAAGGAGGGAAGGATGGATGGATGGATGGATGGATGGATGGATGAAAATGACCCATACATGAGAGAGAGCAGGAGAGGAAGGAAGAAAAATAGAAAATAAGAAAGATAGAAAGAAAAATAGTGAAAATAAGTGTGGGGGGAGAGGGAGAGAGAGAGAGAGAGAGAGAGAGAGAGCACAACAGGATGGGTCCAAAGAAAAGACGGAGAAAAACTGCATGCAAGGGGAAAATAATGCATAAAAAGAGTGAGAGAGAGAAATGCTTATGAGAGTGAAACCAAAAGAGAAGGGAGGGATGGATGGATGAAAAATGACCCATATGTGAGAGAGAGAGAGAGCAGGAGAGGGAGGAAAAGAAATAGGATATAATACAGAAAGAAAAAGACGTGAAAATAAGTGGGGGAGAATGAGAGAGAGAGAGAGAGAGAGAGTGCAAAAGGATGGGTACAAAGAAAAGACGGAGAAAAACTGAATGCAAGAAAACAATATGAAAAAAGGGGGAAAATGAGAGAGTGAAACCAAAAGAGAAAGGAGGGAAGGATGGATGGATGGATG
>JACRUU010000003.1:3571662-3589162 GCA_030449085.1 Kryptopterus vitreolus
TCCTGATGATTTTTATGATCCTGTTGATTGTTGTTATTGGCTCCCGTTGAGAAGCTCCGCCTCCCGTCCAATCATATCTACAGTAAGAACATGCTGGGGAATGTCACTCCGTTATGCTTTTCATTTCACACTGACTCGGGAACGTCTGTGAGAAACATGGAAGCCAATGAAGCGCTGGCATTGTTGTGTTGTTTTTATTGAACTGACACATCATGGTGAAACTCTCGCAGTCGTCGGAGTCGGGTCGAGGTCACATGACGTGCAGAAGCTCTCCACTTTTCTTTCACTCGTCTTTTTATGTACCTGCTACTGTATCACTGAGCTACGGATGAGTCCGGGTCACTCTCCCGTCTACAGACCATAATACTAAGCATTCATACTCAGATTATATTTATAGCGCGTGTTGCGCGTCATGGTTAGATTTTGATTTAAAGGCCTTTCTCAGGAGCCCAGCTGTGAGAGCTCAGTGGTTAAAAATCGCAGGTTCAAATCCCACCAGCACAAACCTGCCACTAGTGGGCGCTGTGAAAAAGCCCCTTAACCCTGTAAAGGTGTCTGCTAAAATACTGTCTGCCAAAATGTGTCTGGGATGTGAACTTGTGTGTGTCATTTTATCTCAGTGTTAAGACTCTGTACCGAAAGATCGCAGGTTCAAATCCCACCAGCACCAAGTTGCCACTAGTGGGCGTTGTGAGCAAGGCCCTTAACCCTGTAAAGGTGTCTGCTAAAATACTATCTGCCAAAATGTGTCTGAAATTTGAATTTGTGTGTCTGGGATTTGAACTCATTGGTTAAGGCTCTGGACTGACAGATCGCAGGTTCAAATCCCACCAGCACCAAGCTGCCACTAGTGGGCGCTGTGAGCAAGGCCTTTAACCCTCATTGGCTCGGTTGTAAGTCACTCTGGATAAAATGTGTCACGTATGTGAATTCGTGTGTCTGGGATTTGAACTCAGTGGTTAAGGCTCTGGACCGAAAGATCGCAGGTTCAAATCCCACCAGAACCAAGCTGCCACTAGAGGGCGCCGTGAGCAAGGCCCTTAACCCTCATTGGCTCGGTTTAAAGTCACTTCTGATAAATGTGTCACTATGTGAATCTCGTGTGTCTGGGATTTGAACTCAGTGTAAGGCTCTACCGAAAGATCGCAGGTTCAAATCCCACCAGCACCAAGCTGCCACTAGTGGGCGCTGTGAACAAGGCCCTTAACCCTGTAAAGGTGTCTGCTAAAATACTATCTGCCAAAATGTGTCTGGGATTTGAATTTGTGTGTCTGGGATTTGATCTCAGTGGTTAAGGCTCTGAACCGAAAGATCGCAGGTTCAAATCCCACCAGCACCAAGCTGCCACTAGTGGGCGCCGTGAGCAAGGCCCTTAACCCCTGTGCGTCGCCCGTGGATAAAGGTGTCTGCCAAAATACCGTCTGGGATTTGAACTTGTGTCTGGGATTTGAACTCAATGGTTAAGGCAGTGGGCTCTTGAGCAAAAGATCAGAGGTTCGAATACCACCATCACCACACTAATAGGTACCTTAAGCAAGGCCCTTAACCCTCAATTGCTGAGTTGTAATAAGGTCATCTGGATAAGAGTGTCTGCGGAAATGCCGTAAATAAGGTAAATATCTGGGATTGTAACCAGTGTCTGGTGTGTCTGGGATTTGAACTCAGTGCTTAAGGCTCTGGACCGAAAGATTGCCCCAAGCTGCCACTAGCGGGCGCCGTGAGCAAGGCCCTTAACCCTCATTTGCTCAGTTGTAAGTCGCTCTGGATAAGGGCGTCTGCCAAACGCACTGGGATATGAACTCATGACCTTCTGTTACCCAATTCCAATAAGCTACCACTAGAACCACAAGCTTCAATCCTTTATAAAAACCTGATGTTTTCTGGATTTGGTGGAGATGTGAGACTTCATTCATCCACAATCCCAAATGGTGTTGTTAAAGTCGAGATCTGAGTCGTGGCTGAGAGGGGTCAAGGTCAAATCTCCAGAGCAGAAGAACTTGACCTGCAACAGCCTCCATGTAAAGAGCAGATCTACATAGAGCTCACGGAGTGTCGAGGGGGGATTGTTGTGTAATAAACATAATATACTGTAACTCTATTCAAGTAAAAGTGTGCCTTTAAACGTACATAACAATAATAATAATAATAAATAATAAATCATAATAATAATAATATAATAATAACAACGAAGACGACGATATATAATATATATATATATATATATATATATATATATAATATATATAATTTATGAATATGATAATGATAATAATAATGATGAAAAAAAAAAAAAAATTATATATATATATTATATATATCAATTATATCCTATAGATATATATAGAGAATAATAATAATAATAATAATGATGATGATGATTGATGATGATGATGATGATAATAATAATATAGATATATATATAGTATATATATATATATATATATAATCTATATATATATATATATATATATTATTTTTTTAATTATAATATTTATTATGATATAATAATAATAATAATAATAATAATATAAATAATAATAATAATAATAATAATAATAATAAAACCAACAATAATAAGAGTAATATGCTGCTATAAAATCTCGTAATAATAATGATGATGATGAGCTACCTTATAATAATAATATAATAATAATATGACTATATAATCCTAATATGAGATAATAATAAATAATAATAATAATAATAATAATAAATATACATTTGTATTGGAATACGTTTGTATCAAACGGTATAAAAGTAATGCAATGAAAAGATTTCAAAAAGCTGATCTCAGGTCAGGTGCTGTAGCAGTACAACGGTCCCCCTAAACCACCCTTCGGCTCGTTCCCATCCCCACAACGTTGTTCTGCCAAATTTTTCGATTAAAGAATGAGGTCTCGGTATCTGCCCCCCCCGGTCCCCATAGCGCTCCGTCCCGAGGTTACTAATGCAATTAATGCTGTCTGCACTTCCAGGGTTCAATTCAGTACATTAGCATTAGCATGGGATTAATTAGCTGCAGACCCGGAGTCAGACGGAGAGCGCAGAAAGAAAAAAAAACCCAGTCTCGATCTCACCGAGAGCGCCGTCGTATTTTTAGGAAATCGTGAAATAGTTACAATATGAAAAATACGCTGTTTTTTTCACCTCTCAACCACACGGGGGCAGCGTTTTTTATTCCAGTCAATAAAAATGTAGCTTATTGAAAATAACAGTGATTGTAATTTTGGTGAGCGACAATTAGGAAAAGAACGTAAAAGGTTGAGTGGAAACATTTATTGTGTTTTTGGATTTACGCTAAAATTATTATAGAATTCATAATGATTGCAGACGTCCCTTTAATACTGCACTGGAACTACATTTGTTCCCACCATCGTTATCCAAACAACAAAGTTATTTACCTTTTACCTTAATTAGATACATTTTGTTTAGGTTCATAAATAATTATGATTTAGATGAATAAATCTTCAAAGTAGGAAAATTAAACACAAATATCTGTCATAAAACATTGTAAAAAAAAAATGGTCATTTTGAGATCGTTTCGTTCTTCCGGTTGGAAAAGGTTGCGTTGGAGTCATGTGACATAAACATGATTTATCGATTTACACCATGTATTAATTTATTAAGAAAGAAAGAAAGAAAGAAAGAAAGAAAGAAAGAAAGAAAAAATATGATGGTAGAACAAAGAAAGAAAGAAAGAAAAAAAGAAAGAAAGAAAGAAAGAAAAAAGAAAGAAAAGTATGATAGTAGAAGAAAGAAAGAAAGAAAATATAGGAAAAGAAAGAAAGAAAGAAAGAAAGAAAAAAAGAAAGAAAAATGATGTTAGAATAAATAAAAAAAAAAATTCAAGATGGAGAAATAAAGACAGTAAAAACACTACCGGTGTGACGACTCAATCAGCGGTTCCTTTGGTTCGTGCGATGTGGGAGACGCTGCACTCTAGTGGCGGGATGCCGTCACTTCACGGGTAACATCCGCATGCACTGCAGGAGGTGTAGTTTATTACCCCTTGTGGGCCTCATAAAAAGAGTTTGACGTGTGTTTTAAGGCATTGCCCTCAGGACCAGAAGATCGCAGGTTCAAATCCCACTACCACTAAGCTGCCACTAGAGGGCCCTTGAGCGAAACCTTTAACTCTCAGATTGTAAGTAGCTTTGGATAAAATGCTGTAAATGTAAACATTAAGAACATGTCCTGCTCCTTGGTTCGATCTCCTCCTTTGTTTGCAGAATTGGACCTTTAACAAATATCTTATAACCCACGTTTCTTTAATATTATGTAGGTTGTAGGTTTTGCTATGTGCTAAAATGCTATGTTTGCTAAATCCATGTGCATAAGGATCCAAAGTTGAGCTCCGTCAGCAAGTTAGCACCATTAAAAATGTCCATTCAGCAAAATTCGCACAAAACACAAGCTACAAAATAATACTGCTAAAAAAGTATTTCTGTGTGTGTGTGTGTGTGTGTGTGTGTGTGTGTGTGTGTGCTATTCTTAAACGTATACTTTCTTTTTATTGAATTTATGTATTTTGAATTATATAATCATATATATATAATTTATATCATGTCAGACAGTCATAAAAAGCATTTCATTCCATGTTGTACTCTGTATGAACAAAAAATATCCCCCTGTTTCTCGCAACGTCTCTCCCACTATCTCCCCCTGTCTCTCCCAGTGTCTCTCCAACCATCTCCCCCTGTCTATCCCACTATCTCCCCAACTATCTCCCCTGTCTCTCCCAGTGTCTCTCCAACCATCTCCCCCTGTCTCCCCTGTCTCTCCCAGTGTCTCTCCAACCATCTCTGCCTGTCTCCCCAAATATCTCCCCTGTCTCTCCAACCATCTCCCCCTGTCTATCCCACAATCTCCCCAACTATCTCCCCTGTCTCTCCCAGTGTCTCTTCAACCATCGCTGCCTGTCTCCCCAAATATCTCCCCTGTCTCTCCCAGTGTCTCTCCAACCATCTCCCCCTGTCTATCCCACTATCTCCCCAACTATCTCCCCTGTCTCTCCCAGTGTCTCTCCGACCATCTCTGCCTGTCTCCCCAAATATCTCCCCTGTCTCTCCCAGTGTCTCTCCAACCATCTCCCCCTGTCTATCCCACTATCTCCCCTGTCTCTCCCAGTGTCTCTCCAACCATCTCCCCCTGTCTCCCCTGTCTCTCCCAGTGTCTCTCCAACCATCTCCCCATGTCTATCCTCTATCTCCCCACTATCTCCCCAGTGTCTCCCACCATCTCTGCCTATCTCCCCTGTCTCTCCCAGTGTCTCTCCAACCATCTCCCCCTGTCTATCCTACTATCTCCCCAACTATCTCCCCTGTCTCTCCCAGTGTCTCTCCAACCATCTCTGCCTGTCTCCCCAAATATCTCCCCTGTCTCTCCCAGTGTCTCTCCAACCATCTCCCCCTGTCTATCCCACTATCTCCCCATCTCTCCCCCACTATCTCCCCTGTCTCTCCCAGTGTCTCTCCAACCATCTCCCCCTGTCTCCCCTGTCTCTCCCAGTGTCTCTCCAACCATCTCTGCCTGTCTCCCCAAATATCTCCCCTGTCTCTCCAAGTGTCTCTCCAAACATCTCCCCCTGTCTCTCCGACCATCTACCCCTGTCTCCCCAACTATCTCCCCCTGGCTCTCTCAATGTCTCTTCAACCAGCTCCCCCTGTCTTTTCTCACACCTCTCCAACCATCTCCCCTGTCTCTCCCACATCTCCCCCCATCTCTCTGGTCTCTCTCACCACCTCCCCCTGTTTCTCCCAACATCTCTGCCAAAGTCTCTCCCACCATCTCCCCTGCCTCGCCAACCATCTCCATCTGTCTCTCCCACTGTCTCTCTCCCAAAGTCTCTCCCACCATCTTATCCTTTCTTTACCAACATATCTCCCTCCAACTCCCTCCTGCCTCACCAACCCCCCTGTCTCTCCCATCATCTCCCCTGTCTCATCAACCATCTCCACCTGTCTCTCCCAATGTCTCTCTCCCAAAGTCTCTCCCACCATCTCCATCGTCTCTCGCCGGTTTGTCTCCCACCATCTCCCCTGCATCACCAACGCCCCCTCTCTCTCCCAAAGTCTCTCCCACCAACTTCCCCTGTCTTTACCAACGTATCTCCCTCCGACCCGCCCCCCGTCTCTCCCAAACTTCTCTCCCACCATCTCCCCTGCCTCACCAACCCCCCTGTCTCTCCCAACGTCTCTCCCACCATCTCCCCATCTCTCCCAACTTCTCTCCCACCATCTCCCCTGCCTCACCAACCATCCCCACCTGTCTCTCCTAATGTCTCTCTCCCAAAGTCTCTCCCACCATCTCCCTCGTCTCTCCCAACTTCTCTCCCACCATCTCCCCTGCCTCACCAACGCCCCCTGTCTCTCCCAAAGTCTCTCCCATCTTCTTCCCCTGTCTTTACCAACGTATCTCCCTCCAACCCTGTCCCCCGTCTCTCCCAAACTTCTCTCCCACCATCTCCCCTGCCTCACCAACCCCCCTGTCTCTCCCAAAGTCTCTCCCACCATCTTCCCCTGTCTTTACCAACATATCTCCCTCCAACCCCGCCCCTGTCTCTCCCAACGTATCTCCCTCCAACCCCCGTCTCTCCCAATGTCTCTCCTGCCACCCCCCCATCTTTTCCAACATCTGTCCCTGTCTCTCCCAAAGTCTAGTGGTGGTCTGAATTATCATTTAAATGCCATTATAAAATGTACCTGGATTATCTCAGACGTATCCTCAGACGCACTCACACTCGTTATTTATTTACATTAGTACTGCTGAAAAGGCCGGGGCTGAACCTCGTCTCTCAAAAACGGCGGTTTGGGAACTCGGAAACGTTCTCATTAGACCTGTAATTATCGCCTCGCCGCTCGCGGACCCACAAACGAACCCTCAGGGTGACCAAGAGGAAACATCACATCTCCAAGCCTTTGATTTTTCTTTCCCTCTTTCATTCGCCGTCCGTCTGTTCGCTTCATCACACCGGGATAATCGCCGCACAAATGGCTGTGTAATTTCTCACTGGCGGCCCGAGCCGTCACGCAGCATCTTCATAACTCTTTAATCAGCAGCTCTTCTGCTTCCTCTCTCACGTCATCGAACGTCTCTCTCTCTCTCTCTCTCTCTCTCTCTCTCTCACTCTGTCTGGATTCCTTTTCTTTTTTTTAAACCCTTATCCTATCCGTCTTTATCTCACGCGCTCGCTTTCTATTACTTTTGTTCTTTCGCTTTGTTACCCCCCCTCGCTCTTCCTCTCCGCTTTGCTCTCTTTGTTGGAATAATCATTGCACTTCTTAAGTACGTACTTTATATCATAGGCGTATCCGCAGGCGCTCACGTCTGCCCCGATTCTGTCGTTAGTGATCCGCCCCTCACTTTTAACATAATCGCTTCCTTCACTCACTTCGCTCCTTCGCTGTTTACTGCGAGACGCGTCAAACACACGTGACGTCGACCACAGCGTCTGAAACACTGGATAAACAAACATTAAAAATAAATAAATAAATAAATAAATTCTAATTTTGGCAATTCTACTACTACTACTATTACTACTACTACTGCTAATAATAATAATAATAATAATAATAATAATAATAATAATAATGAATAATAATAATAATAATAATAAATAATAACTGATAATAATAATAATAATATGATGAATAATAATAATATAGGATAATAATAATAATAATAATAATCATAATGATGATGATGATGATGATGATGAAAATGCATAATAATCCATGTAATAATAATATAATAATCATAATGATAATATGAATATTACCATAATGATAATAATAATAATGCTGATGCTGCTGCCTGCTATCCTAATCCTGCTCCTCCTCCTCCTACCCTCCTCCTCTCCTCCTCCTCCTCCTCCTCCTCCTCCTAATGCTCCTAATCCTCCTAGCTCTCCTCTCCTCCTCCTGCTACATAATCGACTCTGCATGCTGCTGCTGCTGCTTGCTCCTCCTCCTCCTCTCCTGCTGCTCCTCATCCTCCTGATCCTCCTAATAATCCTCCTCCTCCTGCTCCTCCTCCTAATCTCCTCCTCCTCCTCCTCCTCCATCTAAATGATGCTGCTGATGATGATGCTGCATGATGCCTGCTCCTCCTCCTCCTAATAATAATAATAATCATCCTCCTCCTCCTGTCTCCATAATAATTCAGATATCCCCCCTGTCTCTGAGATACCCCTCAACTTCATAATCTCCTCTCTGACTTTCTCTTTCTCTACAAAGGCAATTAATTATTAATGTTCCTAAATCAATTAATTTTTTTGAATGATGTCCCAATTGATGATCTGCATTCCATATCGTATAATTAATCCTTCTTCTTCCAAAATTCTTACATATCATCTATAGCTTATAATATTAATGTTTTGTATTTAATCTATTCATTAACGCAATAATATCATAATCGCTTAATATCGCGCCTCTAATATCGCAATCTTAGGCTTAAATAATACATATATAATAATACTGCTTATAATTAATTAATAATAATAATAATAATAATAATAATAATAATAATAATAATAATATTTAATTGTTTTTATTTGTTGGTTTTAAAATGATCATCTTTTAATTTCCTGAAAAATAATAAATAATTAAATTTCCTAATCTTCACATAAACCAGGTAAAAAGAAAATAGACCAAAACAAATTACACATGTTTTCTAAATTATAAATAAATTGAAATTCTCCGTAAGTAAACACAGCGATCAAGACTAGTAGAAAACAAATAGCAAGTACAATTTAAAAATTTTAAATAATAATTAATAAATATATATTTATTTATATTTATAATTAAATATATAAATATATAAATATCCATATTGTTTCCATAGTAACAGATTCTACACCGGGACTCGTGTTAACGTCCTGTAATACATATAATCCTGTACTTTACTGTAGAAGGAAGGAGTCTCCAGTTTCATACAAGGATGTCTGTGTCTTCACGCCTGAAGTGTCTGTGACACGAGTGTGTCTCTGTGAAGATGATGAATACACACACACACACACACACACACACACACACACACACACACACACTTCACTTAAGATGTAAATATAAGCTTCATTTACATCACGTGAATTTTTTCATAATGAAAACGTTCAAAAAGTGTTTTTTTTTTTTTTTTTTTTTTCTTTTCAACTCCAAATATTGACTTGAGCAGCATTTGGATAGACATTTGGGAGACTTTAGGAGAGACAGTGATAGATGGTGGGTGAGACATTGGAAGAGACAGGGGGAGATGGTGGAGGAGATGTTGAGAGAGACAGGGATAGTTTGTGGGAAAGATGTTGGGAGAGACCGGGGGAGATGGTAGGAGAGATGTTTGGAGAGACCAGGGAAGATGGTGGGAGAGACATTGGAAGAGATAGGGGGAGATGGTGGAGGAGTTCTTGAGAGAGACAGGGATAGTTGGTGGGAGAGATATTGAGCGATGGGGGAGATTGTTGGGGAGACGTTGGGAGAGACAGGGGAGATGGTGGGAGAGATGTTGAGGGAGACAGTGGAGTGGTGGGAGAGACGTTGGGAGAGACAGTGATAGATGGTGGGAAAGACGTTGGGAGAGACAGGGGGAGATGGTAGGAGAGATGATGAGAGAGACAGGGGGAGATGGTGGGAGAGATGTTGGGAGAGACAGTGATAGATGGTGAGAAAGATGTTGGGAGAGACCGGGGGAGATGGTAGGAGAGATGTTTGGAGAGACCAGGGAAGATGGTGGGAGAGACATTAGAAGAGACAGGGGAGATGGTGGAGGAGATCTTGAGAGAGACAGGGGGTGGTGGGAGAGATGTTGAGATAGACAGGGGGTGGTGAGAGAGATGTTGAGAGACAGGGGGAGATGGTGGGGGAGACGTTGGGATAGACTGGGGGAGATCATTGTAGAGACGTTGAGAGAGACAGGGGGAGATGGTGGGAGAGACATTGGAAGAGACAGGGGGAGATGGTGGGGGAGACCTTGGGAGAGACAGGGAGAGATCATTGGAGAGACGTTGGGAGATACAGGAGAGATGGTGGGAGAGATGTTAGGAGAGACCAGGGGAGAAGGTTGGAGAAAGATGATGTTTGTTTGTTTCTTTTGTTTGTTTCATTTTTCATTCATTTTTCTTACTTACCTTTCTTTCCTCTTTCCTTCTTTCTTTCTTTCTTTCTTTCCTTTCCTTTCTTTCTTTTTTTGTGTTTGTTTGTTAGTTTATTTCTTTTCATTCTTTTGCTTGTTTCTTTTTTCTTTGCTTTTTCTTATTTACCTTCCTTTCTTCCTTTTTCTTTCTTCTTTATTTTCTTTTTCTTTCTTTCTTTCTTTCTTTCTTTTTCCTTTTTTCTTCTCCTTTTTTCTTGTTTTTTTTGTGATTACTGCTCCTGAACCTCAGTGCTCGGTGTGTGTACATCAGGGCTGTATGTTGGGCGCTGGCGGTTGTTGCACGCTGGCGTTTGTAACGTAATTAAGAGCGACAAAATAATTTAAAGACGTTTTATTTAGACGTAAAATAGAATCTTATTTAGAATTCCATTTTAAAAATGAACTTAAACAACATGTTTTAATTAATTAATTAATTAATTATTTAATTAATTAAGTAATTAATTAATTAATTAATTAATTCATTTCTCTCCCCATTCTGTGTGTGTGTGTGTGTCGTATGTATTGGGGTGACACTTCAGATCACTGAACTCCCTCTAGTGGACATACACATGCAGTGCAGATCCAGACCTAGCTCTCTCCTCTACTACACATGGTCATTTCATTTGTTTCTTCTCTCTCTCTCTCTCTCTTCACTTCCCACCTTTTGCTCTCTTGTGTTCTTTCTCACTTTCTTTCCTTCCTCCCGTAACCTGTTCTCTGCTATTTTTATTCTCTTTCTGACATTTTGTCCTCTTTATCTCCATCATTTCCTCAGCATCGCTCCATCTCTCTCCACTCCTCCCTCCTCTTCCTCCTCTCCTCCCTTCTTCACTCTAATTGCCCTCCATCTGAACATCCTTCCTTTATTCCACCTTTCAATCTTTCTCCATTTTTTTCCTCCACACTCAAATTTTCTGTCCGTTTTTGTCCCTTCCTCCTCTCTTCTTTATACTCTTCCTATACTCTTTTTAGTCTTATTTATTCTATTAATGCTTCTCTCTCTCTCTTTCTTTCCCTCCCTTCTTACTTTTGTCATATCCATATTTTTGTCTCTTCCTTCAGCCTTCTTCAATCAATCTTTTCCCCAGTGTCTCTTTTCCTTTAATTCTTTCCTTTGGTTATCCATCCATCACTTCTTTTTTTCACCTTTACCTCTGATCACTCTTTTTTTCCCATCCTTTTATTTTTACATTTTAAATGCAATCAATCTGTTTAATATCATCCCTCTCCTCAGATGTTATTCCTTCCTTCCTTTCTTTCTTTATCTTTCTTTTTTCATTCATTCATTCCTTCATTCTTTTCCTTTTTTCAATCAATATTTCTTTCTTTCTTTTACCATTTGTTCATTCATTCTTTTTAGATTATTTTTCTTTTATCAATTTTTCTTTCTGTCTGTCTATCTTTCTTTCTTTCTTCCCTTCTTTCATTCTTTCTTTTGTCATTTGTTCATTCATTCTTTTTAGATTCTTTTTCTTTCATCAATTTATGTTTCTGTCTGTCTATCTTTCGTTCTTCCTTCCCTTCCTTTCATTCTTTTCATTGTTATTCTTTCTATTTCTCTTTCTTTTTCATTTTATATATTTCATTGTTATTTCTTTTTTTATTCTTTTCTTTTCTTATTCTTTTCTTTCTTTCTTTTTTCTTTCTTTTCTTTTTTCTTTCTTTTTTCATTTCTTTTTTTTTCTTTTTTCTTCTTTTTCTTTTCTTTCTTTCTTTCTTTTTCTTTCTTTCTTTCTTTCTTTTTCTTTCTTTCTTTCTTTTCTTTTTCTTTCGTTCTTTTCTTCCTTTCTTTCTTTCTTTCTTTCTTTCTTTCTTTCTTTCTTTCTTTCTTTCTTTCTTTCTTTCTTTCTTTCTTTCTTTCTTTCTTTCTTTCTTTCTTTCTTTCTTTCTTTCTTTCTTTCTTTCTTTCTTTCTTTCTTTCTTTCTTTCTTTCTACCTTCCATTTTCCTGTTCCCTTAAACCCTAAGTCGCTTGCTCTCTCCTTGGATTTTTTTTCTCTCTTTCTTCCTCCCTTCCATTTTACTTTTCCCCTCTTCCGCACTTCGCTCCAATGTTTGACCTCCCAATCCGTCACCCCCCCAACCTCTTATCATTCCTCATTCTTTATTTTAACACTATCTGTCTACCCACTTTCTACCTTTTTTTTCTTTCTTCCCCCTTCTTTCTCTCTCACTCTGTCCATCTCAAGTGTTACCAGAGTGACCTGTGCAGATAAAGTGTGTGTGTGTGTGTGTGTGTGTGTGTGTGTGTGTGTGTGTGTGTGTGTGTGTGTGCATGCAAGGCTCTTTGACAGCGCTGTTGTTTCTCTCCAGCGGGAGAGTGTGTGAGAGCTCTAAAGTGAACACCCACTGACTCTGACACTCACTTACACACACACACACACACACACACACACACACACACACACACACACACTCTGACTGGGGGGGGTTTCTACTTAAGGTCTTCGTGCCGAGACGCATCATTACCCACGAGCCTTGGGGGCCTTTGCCCTGACAGCCACTTGGCATGGCTGAAAATGGTGCTAGGACACCAAGGGGTGGTTTCACACACACACACACACACCAACCACACACACACACACACACACACACACACACACACACACACACAAGATGCACAGCATTGTATAAAAAGTATCTGTGTGATTCTTCACTTCATCCATTATTCTCTCTTCACACACACACACACTCTCTCTCTCTCTCTCTCTCTCTCCCAGTCTCCATCCTTCCCTCCTTCCTCTTTCTGTTTTCCCCTACATTCTTTTTCTCTTTCTATTTTTTTATTTATTTCATTCACACATCAAATTCCATCTTTTTCCACCGTGTCTCTCTCGCTCTCTCTAATTATTCTTCATCCCTTCTTTCTTTTCCTCCATTGTTTAACTCTTACCTTCAGTCTTATTTTCTTTTCTTAATTCCTATGTTAAGTATTATCCCTCTCTCTCTCTCTCTCTCTCTCTCTCTGTAGACTTTTTCCTTTTTACTCCCACTCCTTTCTTTCTTTCTTTCTTTGTTTCTTTTGCTTGTTTCATTTTCTTTTTCTTTCTTTCTTCTTTCTTTCTTTCTTTCTTTCTTTCTTTCTTTCTTTCTTTCTTTTCTTTCTTTTTTTTTTTTTTTTTTTTTTTCATTTTTGTGTTTGTTTGTTTGTTTGTTTCTTTCTTTCTCTGGTTTTTTGAAAATAGATCATCAGAAGAAGTATGCATTTTATCTGTAGGGTTTTTTGGGGAACAGCAGAATCAGTAAACACAAGTGTGTCGTATCAGTGACAGTTATCTTTTTTTCTCGGCGCCCCCTTGTGACTAACGAGGACGGCGTTCCTGTGTGTCTCTGCGCGCACGAGAAACCTCGGCCTTCACCTCGTCGTCCGTCATTTCCTGCGCTGTCAGGCGAGGTTAGAGGCAGCACATGTCTCAGACGTTTTTCCCTCGGCAGCACCGAGCGTCGCGTCAGGGCTGCGCTGATTGACCGTGGCACCCTCGCAGCAGCCCGAGTGGCGGATAATACACCGCTCCGTACGTACCTGACGTCCGCGGAACGACACAGTCTCGTCTAAACGAAGCCTGTAGGTGAACTAACGAGTTTAAACATGACGTACAGCCGAAAGTGCCCTCGTCTCGCTAAACTGAACCGAATTACGGCAAAGGGTATTGCAGCATTGCCAGTGTGTGTGTGTGTGTGTGTGTGTGTGTGTGTGTGTGTGTGTGTGTGTGTGTGTGTGTGTTTATAACTGAATGTATTTTCAGCCCTACTTCGCACACGGATTTTGACAGACACCATAATGGCATGGTTTGAAAATATCCTTATGAGTCATGAGTTACGCTGTCAGGAGGAAAATGGACGCCGTAACAACCAGGCTCAGACTCGGCACAGATCCCCCTCAGATTCCACTAAAATTCCATTTAGATTCCCCTCAGATCCCCCTCAGATTTCTCTCAGACCCCCCCGCCCAATTCCCCTCAGATTCCTCTCAGATTCCCCTCAAATTCCCCTCAGATTCCTGTCAGATTCCCCTCAGATTCCTCTCAGATTCCATCCAGATTCCCTTCAGATTCCTAACAGATTCCCCTCAGATTGATCTCAGATTTCCCCCCAGACTCCCCACAGATTCCTCTCAGATCCCCCTCAGATCCCCCTCAGATTTCCCCCAGATTCCTCTCAGATTCCGCACAGATTCCCCTTAGATTTCTGTCAGATTCTGCACAGATTCCCCTTACATTTCTGTCAGCTTCTGCACAGATTCCCCCCAGATTCCCCTCAGATCCCCCTCAGATTCCCCCCAGATTCCCGTCAGATTCATCTCAGATTCCTCTCAGTTTCCTCTCTGATTGCTCTCAGATTTCCCTCCAGATTCCTTTCAGATTCCTCTCAGATTCCCCTCAGATTCCCCTCAGATTCCCTCTCAGATTCCCCTCAGATTCCATTCCCCTCAGATTCCCCTCAGATTCCCCAGATTCCTCAGATTCCCCTCAGATTGATCTCAGATTCCCCTTAGATTCCTCTCAGATTCTTCTCCGATTCCTTTCAAATTCCCCCTCTCAGATTCCCCTCAGATTCCCCTCAGATTCCCCTCAGATTCCCCTCAGATTCCTCTCAGATTCTGCCCAGATTCCCCTCAGATTCCCCTCAGATTCCCCTCAGAATCCTCTCAGATTCCACTCAGATTCCCCTTAGATTCCGCTCAGATTCTGCTCAGATTCCTCTCAGATTCCCCTCAAATTCCCCTCAAATTCAGATTCCCTCAGATTCCTCTCAGATTCCTAACAGATTCCCCTCAGATTGATCTCAGATTCCCCCCAGACTCCCCCCAGATTCCTCCAGATCCCCCTCAGATCCCCCCAGAGATTCCTCTCAGAGATCCCCCTCAGAGTCCGCACAGATTCCCCTTAGATTTCTGTCAGATTCTGCACAGATTCCCCTTACATTTCTGTCAGCTTCTGCACTGATTCCCCCCAGATTCCCCTCAGATCCCCCTCAGATTCCCCCCAGATTCCCCTCAGATCCCCCTCAGATTCCCCCCAGATTCCCGTCAGATTCATCTCAGATTCCTCTCAGTTTCCTCTCTGATTGCTCTCAGATTTCCCTCCAGATTCCTTTCAAATTCCTCCTAGATTTTCCCCTCAGATTCCTCTCAGATTCCTCTCAGATTCCCTTCAGATTCCTAACAGATTCCCCTCAGGTTGATCTCAGATTTCCCCCCAGACTCCCCCCAGATTCCTCTCAGATCCCCCTCAGATCCCGCACAGATTCCCCTTAGATTTCTAGGGGGAATCTGAGGGGAATCTGGGGGAAATCTAAGGGGAATCTGAGACGAATCTGAGAGGAAACTGAGGAGAATCTGAGGGGAATCTCAGGGGAATCTGATGGGAATCTGAGAGCAATCAGAGAGGACTTGGACCCTCAGATTCCTCTCTGATTGCTCTCAGATTCCCATCAGATTCCCCCGAGATTCCCCTCAGATTCTCCTCAGTTTCCTCTCAGATTCCCCTCAGATTGATCTCAGATTCCCCTTAGATTCCTCTCAGATTCTTCTCCGATTCCTTTCAAATTCCTCTCAGATTCCCCCCAGATTCCCCTCAGTTTCCCTCCAAATTCCCCTCAGATTCCTCTCAGATTCTGATCAGACCAGACTTTAACTTTTCCTCTCTTTTCCTCTCCAGGTTTGTGCACAGAAAAAAAACAAATCTGCCCCCCCTCCCCCCGAGTTGTTATGTTGCGTTTAAATCCATTCAATTCAAATCCTTCACCAATCAGTGACCAAATCTCCATCAGGCCACTTTAATACTCCCAACAGTTAATAGTTAATAATAAAAGTTAATCTCATTTCTTTCTTTCTATCTATATCTGCCTCTCTTTCAGCATTTTCTTTCTTTTTCTTTCTTTCATTCTGATTTTAAAAAACATACTTTACTGAGATCGGATTTTCAGGCCCTTTTGTGATTTATATCGGTGTCATGAGTCACTTAGAATTAGTTATATCCAATTATATTCAATATATACAATTATATCCTTAAATAGTTCCCCTGAAGTACAATTTAACAAAATTGGCACAAAAGCTTGAATTTCTTTTAGCAACTATATAAAATAAAGTGCTGTTTAGAGAGAATTACAAAAGAGCATTCATGCAAAATATTAATCTTCTTGGTTTGGAAAAAACTAATTACTATTAAAAAAAGATTCCTTCACTTCTATTTCCTTCACTTGTCTTTTTCTCAGCGTTCAATTTCGTCCTTTTTTTATTTACATGTTTTCTAGGGCATAAAAACAAATAAAAAAAAACAACAATAGTAGAGGGATACAAAAGAGAAAAAGGTAACCAAATTATTGCAAATTTTATAAATAAATACAATATTGTAGATGATGCATCAAAAAAGAGAAAATTATCAGGTGTGTAAATGTGTGTGTGTACACTATATATATATATATATATATATATATATATATATATATATATATATATATATATATATATATATTTTTTTTTTTTTTTTTTTTTTTTTTAAAGTATATATTATTTATTTAATATCTGTAAAACCACTTTGTGATTTAAGCTATCGTATTATATTATTATAATATTATATACAAACATAGCGTACTTCGGGGATGCGTAGAGAAGAACGCATTGCTGATCCGCAGCATCCGATCATTGCTGTACCACAAGCGAGCGACCGGAGCGACGGCCTGTTATGAGCGTGCTATATTTATTTATTTATTTATTTATTTATTTGCGCTGTCGTTACGGACGGGCGGATTTTATTCCTTTTTCCGATCTCTTACTCTCTATTCGCAGTCATACAGGCTGTCACCTCGCTTTTTTATAACCCGTTTTTGATTTGCATTCGCGAGAGAGAGAGAGAGAGAGAGAGAGAGAGAGAGAGAGAGAGAGAGAGAGAGATGGGTAGAGGAGGAATAGGAAAGGAAAAAAAAAAAGATCATTTCGCCAAGACCTGAAGCGTTACGCGGTATCAGGGCTGGGCAAATTCAATAAAGAAACAATCAAGCACGGTAACACGGCATAATGGCTTTTTAAAAAAGATAAATGTTTGGTAAATGACTCCTTGATGTCCAGGAGGAAAGCGAGGGAATGGCTTTGTGCATTAGGCGAAGAAAAGCGGCCTCCTGACCCAGCTGCTGCTTCCTGATTACCAGCCAAATTGTAGGAGAATTCCCTTTGTCTTAGAGAGAGAGAGAGAGAGAGAGAGAGAGAGAGAGAGAGAGAGAGAGAGAGAGAGAGAGAGAGAGAGACCATCCTTCTCTCTTTCTCGGGTGAGTGTGAAGGGATAAATAAAAATGAGGGAATATATAGACGATGAGGAAATGAGAGTGCTGAGTATGTACGGTGTGCTTATGTGTGCAGTGTATATTATTGTAGTGTG
>JACRUU010000003.1:3599162-3601662 GCA_030449085.1 Kryptopterus vitreolus
CGATTTGATTCTCGAGCGCAGCCCCGATGTGTGCAATTAGACTGCTAATGATAAGCTGTACTTTGGCTGACATTTTGCATATAAATTACACATTTGCGTGAAATAGCTTCTTATATTCGTAATAGACGGAATACGAATTGTGTTAAGTCCTCCGGGGGTGTAAGGGGGGTGGTAAGGGGGGGGGGGGTTCAAGGGGGGGGGGGGGGGGGGGGGGGGGGGGGGGGGGGGGCAGAAAATTAAACGCAGACATTAAACATTTCTTCGGTGTGTTTTATGTTGTGAATGAGTTCATCTTTTGTGTGTGAGCGAGAAAGCGAGTGTCTTGTACACGTTTTAAGATCCTCTGATGTACCGAAGAGACTGTCTGATCCCTTCTTTTCTCTCTCTCTCTCTCTCTTTCTCTCGTCCTCCAGGCCCGTTCCACCGCCGTCCCGAACGCCCGGAGCATGGGAACGCCGCAGAAGTAAGTACCAGCGTTCCCTTTTTTTTTTTTTCCCCTATCCAAACGCTACAGGTTCGGCTGGGAGGAAAGGCGTTCATTAGTGGTCGCTAATTGGCAAATCCGAGGCTAATTGTTAGCGAGCTATTTAACGAACGTTATTTAACGAGCGATACGGAAACGACGGGCTATACCGATAAAAAAGGAAGCGGTTTACAAATCACGTTCTTTTTCACGTTCTGATTTTTCTTCGTAATCTTTTTGGATTTCTACGTATTGTTCATATTTTACGTATTCTTCTTTTTTTATTCTTCTATTCTTTTGCTTTATTCTTATTCTTCCAATTTTTTTTTCAATTACATTGTTGTGCATTTATTTTTTTATTTTCTCGTATTCGTTTGTATTTTTTATCGTATTCGTTGTACTTTTCAGATTTTTACGTATTCTTTGTATTTTTTTGTATTCATGGTATTTTTACGCATGCGCTGGACGTTTGCGTATTCTTTGCATTTTTTCATATTCGTTGTATTTTTGCAGACGCAATTTATTTACACACACTCTTTGTATTTTGCATATTGTTTGTATTTTTTTGTAGCGTTTGTATTCTTTTCGTATTGTTTGTGTTTTTTGTATTGTTTGTATTCTTTTCGTATTGTTTGTATTTTTTTCATATTGTTTGTATTTTTTTCGTATTGTTTGTATTTTTTTTCGTATTGTTTGTATTTTTTGTATTGTTTGTATTTTTTGTATTGTTTGTATTTTTTGTATTGTTTGTATTTTTTGTATTGTTTGTATTCTTTTCGTATTGTTTGTATTCTTTTCGTATTGTTTGTATTGTTTGTATCGTATTTTTCGTATTGTTTGTATTATTGTTTGTATTTTTTTCGTATTGTTTGTATTTTTTTCGCATTGTTTGTATTTTTTTCGTATTGTTTGTATTTTTCCATATTCCCTTTATTTTTCCATGTTCTTTGTATTTTTTCATATTCTTTGTATTTTTGCATATTCTTTGTATTTTTGCATATTCGTACTTCTCCGCATTCTTTGTACTTTCGCATATTCTTCATTTTTTTTACGCACGCCTTGAATTTTTTCGTATTCATTTAATTAGTATTTTGTAATTGTACAATTTGTATGTATTCTTTGTATTTAATCGTAATTCGTTGTTTTTTTTTCATAATTCTTTCTATTTTTTCCGTATTTGTTGTATTTTTTCGCATACCTCGTGTTTTTTTTCGTATTTGTCGAATTTTTTGTGTTCTTTGTATTTTTGCGTATTTGTCGTATGTTTTTTTCACACGTTGTGTTTTTTGTATTGTTTGTATTTATTCTTCTCATTTTTGCGGCGCGAGTGGTTCGGAGTTAATACCTGAGATGAAGGTGTTATTTGGTGGGAGAGGGGGATCTCAAGCTGTCAAAAGCAGTTCTGTATGATATTGGCAACCTGTCTGTTTCTTTCTGTCTTACACACACACACACACACACACACACACACACACACACACACAGAACACCAGGATCGTGTCTTTGTGTGAAGTGTGTCAGGCCCACCTCCATCCAGTCTCCTACCCTGACTCCCCACCCACTTATATACCCACCCACACACACACACACACACACACACACACACACACACACACACACACACTGACTGATGACCTTTCACTGACAGTCCCACCTTTCATTGATTCTCTCCCAGCATGCACTGGGGTTTCCTGCCTCCTCTTCCTCTTCCTCTTCATGCGTGATATCGACAAAAGCAACCTGAAGGTTTATAGCTCAATCCCAGAGTCTGACAACACGTCAAAAATCAACACAACGTTACCTGCACAATACACACACACACACACACACACACACACACACACACACACACACACACACACACACACACACACACACACACACAACCTTGAAACTTGATAAAACTCATCCGATGTGGACAAAACTGAGACAGAGGAAAACAGGAAACTTGGACACACACACACACACACACACACATATACACATACACACGCATACACACACACACACACACCACAACACATAACCCAACCACAC
>JACRUU010000003.1:3611662-3624162 GCA_030449085.1 Kryptopterus vitreolus
TCTTTCCTTCGTATTCCCCGCGTCCCGTAATTGGGCCTTCGAGGACGCTCGGCGTAGCTTCCTGGAGGCGCATTTACATTACTCGGATGCACCTCGGAGAAGCGGAATGTACCTGCGCAGCACCTCGCGCTGGATGCCATTTTCATAAAAGCGTACACGGGGGACGTCATGAGAATCTATCAGCTAAAGTTTCGCCGCCGTTTATGGGCGGTAATTAGCCGCGGTGGCGAGGACGCGCCGGGTGTGGGAGAATTCGAGCCGCCTGGAACTTGAAACGAGGACATTTTTGTATTGCGTTCGTAGCGGGTGAAATTCCTAACGCTTTATAAATAATAATAATAAAAAAAAAAACTCTTAGTGGAGTCAAAGATAGCGAAGGCTAATTAGCGTTCGCGGATAACAAATGATCTTTTCAGAAGCGGGATAAAAAAAAAACTGGCACGGATAACGCCGCAAATGTCCGCGAAACATTGTTTTTGTTGTTATTTTTTCAAACCCTCTCTCGCGTCTACACTCTATTCTTTTTTTTACATTTTGTTCAAAGGTTCCTAGTAAAAATACATTCATTAAATAAATATATAAATAAATAAACCTTTTGACAAGTAACGCAATGCTGTAAATTTGTTTGCTTTGATCTAAACATAAATAAATATAATATTAAATATATGTTGCTGTATATTGCTGAATACGTGGATTTACTCGCATTACGGCGCGGTGAATTTGTTCAAGCATTCCAAATCTATAGACTAGACAAGCATTGTTTAAATGAACGTGGTCAAGCCCAAAGCTTGTTTATTTATCCCAAAGTTGAACAAATCACAAAACGACAATTTTCATTATTATTTAAATAGCATTATTTTTCCCCGTCCACACTACAAGTTATTATTCATCTTCTAGTGCTTTATCCGATCTTCCCTCGGGTCACGGGGAGCCTGTGTCTATCTCAGGCGTCTATGGGCATTAAGGCAGGATACACCCTGGATGGAATGCCAACCCATCACAGGACACACACAAACACACACACACACACACATTCATACACTAGGGACAATTTTCCAAGGTGCCAATCAACCTACCGTGCATGTTTTTGGACCGGCGAACGTGCTAACCTCTAAGCTACCGTGCCCCAAGTTGTTGTTGTTATTATTATTATTATTATATTATTATTATTATTATCATTATCATATCATTATTAATAATAATAATAATAATAATAATAATAATAATAATAATAATAATAATAATAATAATAATAATAATAATAATAATAATAATAATAATAATAATAATAAATAAATACGTTTCCATTGTTTCCACTAAGTGCAGCAAAACTTTCATCTCCTGGCAAACTGAAGGTCATAAAGGTCAATAAAAATGTACTTTTATCCAAAGCTATTCAGATTGATATAATTGTAACCAGGCAGATTTAAACTTAATTTGTTTCCCTTTTTTTAAATGTAAAAACAAAAAAAAACAAAAAAACAAAAAAAAGTCTATAGACTAGACAAGCATTGTATCTGGAGGTCATCGATGCCGGTAGCCTAAAGCTTGTTTATTTATCCCAAAGTTGAACAAATCATAAAACAACTATTTTCATTATCATTTAAATGTCATTATTTTCCCAGTCTACACTACAAGTTATTATTATTATTATTATTATTATTATTATTAGTTGTTGTTGTTGTTGTTGTTGTTCTTCTTCTTCTTCTTCTTCTTCTTCTTCTTCTTCTTCTTCTTATTTTTTTCTTGTTCTTCTTGGTTTCTTCTTCTTCTTCTTCTTCTTCTTCTTATTTTTGTTGTTGTTGTTCTTTTCTTCTTCCTTCTTCTTATTGTTGTTGTTGTTGTTCTTCTTCTTATTTTCTTCTTTATTGTTGTTTCTTGTGTGTTCTTTTTTCTTATTCTTTTCTTCTTTTCTTCTTCTTCTTCTTTTCTTTCTCTTCGATTTTTTCTTCTTATTATTATTTTTCATCTTCTTGTGATTATTGTTGTTGTTGTTGTGTTTTTTTTGTTCTTCTTTTTCTTCTTTTTTTCTTCTCTCTTCTATCTTCTTACTTCTTCTTTATGTTTGGGTGTTTGTTTCTTTTTCCTTTTCTTCTTCTTCTTCTTCTTCTTATTGTTGTTGTTGTTCTTTTTCTTCTTGTTCTTCTTCTTCTTCTTCTTCTTATTGTTGTTGTTCTTGTTGTTCTTTTTCCCCTTTTTCTCCCTCTTTTTTTTCTTCTTTTTTCTTCTTCTTCTTCTTCTTCTTCTTCTTCTTCTTCTTATTATTATTATTATTATTATTATTATTATTATTATTATTATTTCCATTAAGGACAGAAAAACTTGCCTCTCTTTGCAAACTAAAGGTCATATAAAAGGTCAATAAAAATATACTTTTTTTCAAACCTATTCAGATTACTATAATTGTAACCAGGCAGAATTAAACTAGTCTTCATTTTTTTTCCCTTTTTTAATGTAAAAGAAAAAAACAAAAATAATAATTTTTGCAATGAGAATCAAATTTCTTCCTACATTTTCCAAAAGTTGTTCATACACACCAAAACTCATCAACATTATTTACATCAATGTACTGTTCACGTGGAAGAAGGTAAGAAACTCCGCCCTGTGTGTCAGACGTTTATTTATTTTCTGTCTTTTTAAATGAAGGAAGTAATGCCATCTTATAAAGTTGTTTGATCTTAATTTAGGTCAAATAATACACCGTGATTTTGAAGAAATACTTTATTTTACTACGCCAAACAAGTAAACAATGCTCAAATCTACTATGCATCAATAATAAACAATAATTTAATAAACAATTTAATAAACAAAAACTGTTTTAGCCAAATAAATATCAAATTGAGAACGAGTTTTAAGACGAATTATGACCAGCTCAAATTTCATAAACATTTTCTTTCAAATGGTTTAATCCCCACCCATTTTGAGGACATTCAATTAATCCCGGGCAGTTATGAACGCATACCATCCTTATGAGGACATTCACTGATTCTATATCATTTTCTATTAATCCCCATCTACTTCAAGGACATGTATGATTATCCTCGCCGATTGTTGGAGACACAATCAATTAATCCCTGCCTTCGGGGGACACAAAATTAATCCACACCTATTTCTGAGGACACTTGATTCAGTTTTGCCCATTTCTGAGGACACTGTTATCTCAGCCCAGATTTCTTTGATTTCCACCTATTCTTTGATGACACGATGAATTCGAACCCGCTTCAAAACATGAATTTAATCCCGCCCATTTCTGAGGACACGTGATTCATTTTCACCCACTTATAAGGACACCGTTTTCCCTGCCCAGATTTCTGAGGACCTTTAATTGATTCCCATCTATCTCTTTGACGACACGATTAATCCCCACCCGATCCCAGGTATCTATGAGAACGTTCCTTCGTTCACCACCCTTATGAGGACATTCATTCATTCATTCATTTAATCCCCACCTATTTCCATGATTTAGCCATGATATTTCATGATCTTTGATGACACAATGAATCCCCACCCACTTCTGAAAACATACATTTAATCCCGCCCATTTCTGAGGACACTTGATTCATTTTCACCCACTTATAAGGACACCGTTTTCCCTGCCCATATTTCTGAGGACCTTTAATTGATTCCCATCTATTTTTGATGGCAAGAATAATCCCCACCCAATCCCAGGTATTTATGAGGACGTTCCTTCATTCACCACCCTTATGAGGACATTCATTCATTCATTCATTCATTCATTTAATCCCCACCTATTTCTAAGCACAATGAATTTATTTTTAATTCATGAGTACACTCTATTCCCACTAATTTAGCATCATATTTTAGCCATGATTTTTCATGATCTTTGATGACACAATGAATCCCCACCCACTTCTGAAAACATACATTTAATCCCGCCCATTTCTAAAGACACTTGCTTCATTTTCACTGATTTCCGAGGACACCGTTTTCCCTGCCCAGATTTCTGAGGACCTTTAATTGATTCCCATCTATTTTTGACGGGAACAATAATCCCCACCCGATCCCAGGTATTTATGAGGACGTTCCTTCCTTCACCACCCTTATGAGGACATTCATTTAATTCCCACCAATTTCTAAGCACAATTTATTTTTTCATTTTCATTTATCACCGATTTATAAGGACACCGTTTTCTCTGCCCAGATTTCTGAGGACCTTTGATTTCCACCTACTCTTTGATGACACGATGAATCCCCACCCACTTCTGAAAACATGAATTTAATCCCGCCCATTTCTGAGGACACTTGATTCATTTTCACCCACTTATAAGGGCACCGTTTTCCCTGCCCATATTTCTGAGGACCTTTAATTGATTCCCATCTATCTCTTTGACGACACGATTAATCCCCACCCGATCCCAGGTATCTATGAGAACGTTCCTTCGGTCACCACCCTTATGATGACATTCATTCATTTAATCCCCACCTATTTCCATATTTTAGCCATGATATTTCATGATCTTTGATGACACAATGAATCCCCACCCACTTCTGAAAACATACATTTAATCCCGCCCATTTCTGAGGACACTTGCTTCATTTTCACTGATTTCCGAGGACACCGTTTTCCCTGCCCAGATTTCTGAGGACCTTTAATTGATTCCCATCTATCTTTGATGGCAAGAATAATCCCCACCCGATCCCAGGTATTGATGAGGACGTTCCTTCGTTCACCACCCTTATGAGGACATTCATTCATTCATTCATTCATTTAATCCCCACCTATTTCTAAGCACAATTAATTTATTTTTAATTCATGAGTACACTCTATTCCCACTAATTTAGCATCATATTTTAGCCATGATTTTTCATGATCTTTAATGACACAATGAATCCCCACCCACTTCTGAAAACATACATTTAATCCCGCCCATTTCTAAAGACACTTGCTTCATTTTCACTGATTTCCGAGGACACCGTTTTCCCTGCCCAGATTTCTGAGGACCTTTAATTGATTCCCATCTATCTCTTTGACAGGACACGATTAATCCCCACCCGATCCCAGGTATTTATGAGGACGTTCCTTCCTTCACCACCCTTATGAGGACATTCATTTAATTCCCACCAATTTCTAAGCACAATTTATTTTTTCATTTTCATTTATCACCGATTTATAAGGACACCGTTTTCTCTGCCCAGATTTCTGAGGACCTTTGATTTCCACCTACTCTTTGATGACACGATGAATCCCCACCCACTTCTGAAAACATGAATTTAATCCCACCCATTTCTGAGGACACTTGATTCATTTTCACCCACTTATAAGGGCACCGTTTTCCCTGCCCATATTTCTGAGGACCTTTAATTGATTCCCATCTATCTCTTTGACGACACGATTAATCCCCACCCGATCCCAGGTATCTATGAGAACGTTCCTTCGTTCACCACCCTTATGAGGACATTCATTCATTCATTCATTTAATCCCCACCTATTTCCATGATTTAGCCATGATATTTCATGATCTTTGATGACACAATGAATCCCCACCCACTTCTGAAAACATACATTTAATCCCGCCCATTTCTGAGGACACTTGCTTCATTTTCACTGATTTCCGAGGACACCGTTTTCCCTGCCCAGATTTCTGAGGACCTTTAATTGATTCCCATCTATCTTTGATGGCAAGAATAATCCCCACCCGATCCCAGGTATTGATGAGGACGTTCCTTCGTTCACCACCCTTATGAGGACATTCATTCATTCATTCATTCATTCATTCATTTAATCCCCACCTATTTCTAAGCACAATGAATTTATTGAATTCATGAGTACACTCTATTCCCACTAACTTCGCATCCGATTTTAGCCAAAGCATCCAAACTTTATTCGATTGTAGAGATAGAACCCTTCATTCTGGATTTAACTAGCTACCTATCACCTGAAACATCACAGCATGCGAGATTTCGAGATTTAACGATGATTTATTTACGCAGCGCAGCCTCGATTGTAACATTCCAGTGTAGGAATATAAAGTTTGAAGGTTCTCGCTTGTCATTTCAGCCAGGACTGGGGAGTCTAAAGGAAATAAAATAAATAAATAAAATATCACTGGTAGATCTCCAGCTTGGAGTAAGGGACTACATGATGTTGGATGTCGGATGTGAGAGGATGTTAGCGTCGAGCTCGTTGATGGATGGGACCGGCGAGAGCAAGCTGCTATGCTAAGATATGGATTTTAAAAAAGAATGCTGAGTTTGCCCGCTACGGAAGGGTCCGGACTCTCCGGCGCTGTCTCTCTCGGGGACCCTGTGAGAAGCTGCTAGCGTGTCCCCCTCTGCCCTCGTCTGCAATTTGTCATTGGTGGTGACAGGCTATACGATTATTTTTATATATATTTTTTTACCCTTTTCTTTTCGCCTGTAAATGCAGGACGTGTAACCTGACAGTCCGTCATTCCAGCCCTGCTCGTGTCCCTCACGCATCCTGATGTTCCAAAGATTTAAATTTATCTGAAGATTATCCAAATCTACACTCGGTAAAAAAAAAAAAAAATGCATCGGAGATCTTCCAGAAAGGTCAAGAGTCTTTTTATTCCCCCTCTTTTAGCGTTTTCTCGCTGGTGATTTTTCATTCACAGCGTTTTAGCAGAAGGGTTACATTCGGGTTTTTACGACGCACAAAGTGGCTTAATGCAGAGACATTCAAAAGAAAATTGGTTCCGATCGATCAACGTCTTGTGTCGGCGATGTCAAGGCCGTGGCAGGTATGTCATTTTCAGCAAAAATGAAATGAAAGTACAGCGAGCTCGATCGGCATGTACGGCTCTACTGAAACGTGTTTTTTAACGTTTTAAAACCTGATGTACGATTAGAATTCTATCCTACGTATTAAATATAAATAACTAGCGATTATGTTACACTGTGATGAACCAAACCTCTAAAATACTGAGGACCCCTCCCAATTCACTCCTAAAAGGATTCCCCTCACTTTAATCCCGCCCACTTCTGAGGAATTATTACCGCCCGAATTATTCCTCTTACTTTTTAAGACATTTGTTCCTGCCCAGTTTTATGAGGACCCTTAATGAGCCCCGCCTACTTATGAGGGAAAACGCCCATTTATGAGGACTTTTATGTTGATTTTTTTTTCGCTACTGCTACGACAAACAATTGATCCTTATTATTTTAACCTATTGATTTCGGCTAATTTATGAGGACCCTCAATGAATCCCAAGACGCAGAATTACCCCCACCCACTTTCGTGCATTCTTTACTAGCCCCGCCCACTTCTCGGGACAAGCCCTGCCCACTAATGCCGACAACTGATTATCCACACCCACTTCTGAGGACTCTTAATCAACCCCGCCCACTTGTGATGACACTCGATCAATCCCACGGACTTCTGAGAGTGCTTAATTTTCCCCGCCTACTTCTGTGGACATATTAATTATCCCCGCCCACTTTCTACGAATCCCGCCTACTTTTAAACGTACACTGGGGGAAAAAAAAGCCCTCCTGGAAACAAACAAGATTCACTTCGATCTAGTTAAAATGGACTAAAATCAAGCAAAAAAAAATATCTGCCAGGTTAAAAATTGAATGGTAAAAATTCTTGAAAGTAGCATTAATATATATAGGTTTTTTTTTATACTTTTTTAACCACTAGGGGCAGCGCCTCTATTCCTCCCTTTAAATTGGACTAAGATTCTTGATATAAGAATTTTTGTCGTAAAATGTATTTGCGGTAGCATCAATATGGTCGTGGGAGCTCAGTGGTTAAAGCAAGGACCTCAGGACCCGAAGATCGCTGGTTCAAATCCCACCACCAAGCTGACCCTAGTGGGCCCTTGAGCAAGGCCCTTAACTTTCTATTGTAAGTCGCCCTGGATAAGCGCTTCTGCCAATGCTGTAAAATTAGCACAAGGTTTTAAATCTGTCACTTGTTCCTACTGTAAGATTTATAGTTTAATGTGCAATGCAATATTTAAGACGTTTTATCTTCATTGCCAAAAAAAATTGACATATTTTCAATAAACAAGCTTTTTTTTTTAGGGAAAATCTGTTCTTCGCATATCACAGTTTGTTTTTGGAAGCTGGGGTCAGAGTGTAGGGATACAGCGCCCCCTGGAGCACAGACGATTAAGGGCCTTGCTCAAGGACCCAAGGGTAGCAGCTTGGCCATACCGGGATTCGAACCGCAGACCTTCCGATCGGTAACCCATCCCCCTTAAACCACGGAGCCACGCCTTCTCTCTTTATTAGATTTCCGTTTTTTGTGTAATCTTGCAAATTTCTGAGGACACTCGATAAACTTCGGAAAGTGTTGAATTATCCCCGCCCACTTCCCCCCGGGATGCATAGTTATCCCCACCCCCTTTTAAGAGGTTTCTACCAATCCGGGACACTTGCGAGGACAAACCCTGCCTACTTTACGAAGGCTCCTATAACTCCTATAATCCACTTTCGCATATTCTTTACTAGCCCCGCCCACTTCACGGGACAAGCCCTGCCCACTAATGTCGACAAGGGATTATTCACACCGTTGAATAAGGCACTCTATGAATCTTTTTTAACGAGGACACTCGATAAATCAGTTGACCCCGCCCACTTTTTGTTACCATTGTGACCCCAAATTCTGGCGGAACGTCTTCCTAAAAGAACAACAAATAGGGAAATGAATGTAGAATGTCCCACGTCCAAACGCAGGTCCACAAAACTGTTGGTCTTGTTACACCAGACCACATGTGCCTTTTTATTTGTGTACTTTAAATATCATTTATATCGTTATATATTATCGTTATATACCGTAAATATCAGTTTCCTGTGATTTTTCAGCATCGCCCTGGTTTGGAAACGATGGCGTATTCATAATATAGAGTGTATCAAAGTCTATTAAACAGTGCGGAGACATTCCTCGTAACGGGTCCCCTGATGCACATTGATATCCCTCCTAATGCGAAGTCGTCTCTCTTTCCGCGAACGACAGACGAACAAGTTTCGCTAAAAACCAACGGCCCGTCCGCTAGTGCTAATCTGACCTTTCCAAAACGACAGAAGCCGTATGAATCAAATAGGTTGAGTATGTGAGGGGCGAAAGAAGAAAGAAAAAAAAAAAGATTGAGAGAGAGAGAGAGAGAGAGAGAGTGAGAGTGAGAGAGAGAGAGTCAGCTAATGAGATTTGCGTCCCTAAGCTGCAGTCTTTTCCTCTCAAAGGCTAAATCATAGGCTCAGTCAGTCTTGTATTAACCCTCATTTTAAATCACTCACGGGTGAGCAGAGGTCCGGATCTCCGCTAATACACACTAACCAGCCGCTCTGTCACGCTCTAGGCTTCAATTTGCGTGAGTTAAAAAGAAGCGACGGACGACAGCGAGGCGATACGGAGGGGGAAAAAAATACAATTCGCCCGATAGCTGCGACGTAGAGTCGCGTCCGTACCTGCCGCTTATCCAGGCGTTAAACACAGCCAGTTTAGACTTCATTCATTCATTCATTCATCTTCTAGCGCTTTATCCGATCTTCCCTCGGGTCACGGGGAGTGTGTGTCTATCTCAGGTGTCTATGGGCATTAAGGCAGGATACACCCTGGATGGAATGCCAACCCATCACACACACACACACACACACACACACACACACACTAGGGACAATTTTCAACCTTCCAAGGTGCCAATCAACCTACCGTGCATGTTTTTGGACCGGGGGAGGAAACCGGAGAACCCGGAGAAAAAAAAAACCCCTGAGGACACGGGGAGAACATGCACAAACTCCACACACACACATGGCCGAGACGGGAATCGAACCCGGACCCTGGCGGTGCGAGGCGAACGTGCTAACCACTAAACCACCGTACCCCGGAGTTTGTAGTTCAGTGATGTTAATTTTTAAAAAGCAGACGCCTATCGATTTTTATTTATTTATTTATTTTATTTATTTACCCGTCCACCTGTCCTCATCTGTGGATCGCAATCCGTCTGAGAGACACTTTTTCAGTACTTGAAAAAGACGTTGTTTTTTTTTTTTTGGTGCCGAGAAATCTGGCTCGGCGTAGAGAAAGTGGCGTAGAGCAAGGCCGGTGCGCTAGGCATGTAAAAGGGCACCGATCGCCGAGCAGCTCCGGAATTGGAAATCAATACGGCAGCAAAAGCATCGGCTTAGCTGGTAAAAAGAGGTTAAATGGGAGTGCACTACAGAGGAGCCAATTCCCCCGCCGTGACCTCCGGGTGATGTCATTACTTATATACACAAAAGGGCTGGAATTAATGGAAGATCAGTCGCTCTGTCTGCCTACGCTGGCTTTCCACACACACACACACCACCACACACACACACACACACACACACACACACACACACACACAAACACACACACACACACACACACACACACACACACACACTGGTTATTGCTTATCGCTCCGTGTTTTTTACTGCTTTCTCCAGTGGGATTGCTGTGACAGTGCATGTCAGTTATTTATAAAACACTCTCACACACGCACACACACACACACACACACACACACACACACACACACACACACAAAACACAACTTGGGGGTAACGAAAAGGCTGTAGGAGGCAAGGAATAATAAAACTCTTCTGGACTTATCCGGAAATCATCCGTATAAGTCGCTCGTGCAATTGCAATTCATTATAATCATATATCTTATATATCTTATATATATTATATATATATATCTCTATATATATCTATATATATATATATATATATAATATATATATATATATATATATATATATATATATATATTATATATGTGTGTTTTTTTTTTATCCGTTTACGGTTATGTGGGAATTTGCATGCAAAGTATTTCCGCTTGCCGTTCTATTAGAAATGAACGGTCTTTTCTTAATAGCGTCCTCTGTTTTTTTATCTTCTTTCAAGGTGAATGAAAAAGATTCCGATTTTTTGCACTGGAGACTCCTTCCCTGAAAATGTTACAGAATATACTGTTAATATCTAATGCCATGCCATAACGACCTCGTTACACGTAACTGTGGACGGTGGTTGGTTTAAACCTGATTAAGAGAAGTGATAATACAGAAATCACAATTTTATCATTAATTTGGTCGTTAAAAAACTAAGTAAAAACAATAAGTAACGATCTCACCCTCCAACCAATCAGAATGCAGCATTTCCTACTACTTAATACTACAAATGATACTACTATAATACTAATATATATATATATATATATATATATATATATATATATATATACATTTTTTTTTTTTTTTTTTTACATTTCCGGAACGTTTTTTTTTGCATATATTATATATATTTGTGGAATTTGCTTACTACCATTAATATTACATTTTTTTTTTTTTCGTTTTTGAGACCCGATTTCGAAAACATTTACGAAGTTAGTCCGAAACACAGTTGTGATGAATTTGCCTTAACTAACACAGTGCTCAATAAAAATGTATATTTATTAGTTTATTATAAAAGTAGCAGGTTTACTGTACGACCAAAATCGTGTGGATTTTGATGCTTCTCCTGTAAGTTATTATTGTAATAAATAAAAATAAAAACAATGGAGTTTTTCTCAGAATGCTCAGTTACTACAGTGTTTATATATTGCGATATTTCCACCGTTATAAAGTGTCGAGAACGGCAACTTAAATTGATAACGCATGCATTAATTTACTCCATTCTTCTTATGGCAATAGAAAGACAGAGATTTTCAATTTCATATTATATATTAAATTCCCACGATATACGTTTCCTTTCATGCATTGTTTAATTTAGGTCTCTCCATTCTTCGCACTTATGAACAATAGCGTATTTGTAATAGAAATGTGACAGAGATTTTCATATTATTTCATATTATATAATTTGACATTTTCTCCCTTTTAAACGATGCAATACGTTAATCCTTTCATAAGGCATGTGTTTATATTAAGGTCTCTCGTAACTACTTTTAATCAGCACATTAATGAACATATAGACCGTATTTGTAATCCAGGAGGAATGTGAAGTGTTGAGGAAAGTCAGGCGACGCTTATATTTATTCATTATTTCAGTGATTCAATTCATATTTTTTTATTAATATAATAATATGTCCAAAGATATATAAAAAAAGAGATTTATTCAAGTAAATAAACATGATTATGTAAATTAAAAATCGAAATTAAAAAGGTGCTGTTTGTCTCATTTAGAGATTATATTCTGTAGCTTGTTTGGAACATCAATGCATTTTTTTAGAGCAAAAACTATTTTATAAATGTAATACAATAAAATAAATATTAAATACAAATAAAATGATTGTTAATATAATAATAATAATATAATAATAATAATAATAATAATAATAATAATGTAATGTAGTTAAAATTTCATTTAGTCTGTTCAATTAAAAAGAAAAGATCTAAAATAAAATATTTCATTATACTACTACTACTACTACTAACTACTACTACTACTACTACTACTACTACAATACTACTACTACTAATAATAATAATATAATAATGGTGATTATATCAATATAAACAATTTAAAATATGTATTTATTCTTCTT
>JACRUU010000003.1:3629162-3634603 GCA_030449085.1 Kryptopterus vitreolus
GCGTAAGGTTCCATACGGTAATATACGCTAATATAGTGAGGAGATCGTACCTGTTGTGAATGCGCAGATAGGGGGTGTAATTCGGGGGGAAATTTAGGAAGTGTGAGTGGATGCACTGAACCTTTATTTTTATTATTTGTTTGTTGTTATTTGGGTTTCGTTCATTCACCGACACGACGCAGAGTGAAGGAGCAGATCACTCACATAGTAATGCACACTGCGTTATAACACGCCTTAATAAACTTAGGTGTTAATAGCATAATGTGTTTTAGTAACACAATAACATTGACAGCATATATATATATATATATATATATATATATATATATATATATATATATATATATAGGTATATAATATTTTTAACTCTCTCTTAATAATATAAATAGCGTTTATTTCATGTCTCGTTATTCCTCTCTAACCCTATAAATACATCGTTCCTCAGTTCCCTTTCCTTTTTTTTATTCTCTCGCTCTCTCTTTCCTTTCGCTCTCAGAATCGCTCCAAGGATGTTCTGTGATCAGTCTAAATCCAACCCTCGAAAAATAAACCCTGCTTACAGCCTAAATAACAACACACACACACACACACACACACACACACACACACACACACACACACACACACACACACACGAATGTCAAACACAGGCCTTTTGTGCCAAAGCGGGATTGGCCTTGAGCTTTGGCCAGCGCTGAGCGCCATCTCTCACACGGCAAGCGAATTACAGAAGGAAAAAAAAAACATCACAAAAGACTCGCGCGGCGGGATTTCTGATATGCTAATGTATGTAAGTCCAAAAACGACTCATAAGGAGCCGAGACACACACACACACACACACACACACACACACACACACACACACACTGCTCCTTCTGAAAAGCTTTATTATCATGTATTATTGTGTATTATTATTATTATTTTTGGATTGCGGAGGAATAAAGAGGAGAAAAGCGCAGACAGTGGGACGAGATCTCGGAACGCCAGGCCGGATCGATAGCGCCGGCTTTTATATGCTAATACGGCGCAGCAGGAAGCGATAGGCGAATATATCCGCGTTCGATAGTGCGCTAGTCGCCGAGCGCCGCGGCCCCGAACAAGAGCCAGCGAGGCCGCGCATTTCCATAACAAAGGCGTTCCGGTCCGCGCCGGGGCCGCCAGAGCGTTCCTAACATAGCTTCACTCTCCCAGTTTATTAAACACAGCCATGGGAAAGAGGGATGAGGCGGAAAGAGGGATGAATGGGGAAAGAGGGATGAATGGGGAAAGAGGGCGAAAGACGGGAACAACATATCCGAGTCAAAGGGAATAATGAACGACACACACGCCCAATTACTCCGGTCACTACATAACAGAGGTTAGGGGGGAGGGCAGATCGGGAACAAGGGAAAGAAAGAGAGAGAGAGAGAGAGAGAGAGAGAGAGAGCAGTGCTGGAGGAAGAGAGTTATTTCGGCTGCACTCGTTCTTATTCATGTTTGTCACAATGTTTCGTTCTGTGTCTTTCTCTTCTATCTCTCTTTAATCCCTTCTTTTTTGGGGGGGAGGAGGAGGAGGAGGGGAGGGGGGTCTCATCCTGTCATGCACATGTTCATTTCTCTCTTTCTTTCTTTTTTTCTTCTTGTATATTTGCTTCCTCTTCCTTTTTTCCCTCGTCTTCTTTTTGATCCAGTCATTTTTATTTGTGCCCATCCGTCCATCCATCCATCCATCCATCCATCCATCCATCCATCCATCCATCCATCCATCCATCATTCTCTGTCAATTATTGGGTCATTTTCTCCATCCATCCATCCAGTCTTGCTTTTTTGGTCTTATCCTGTCCGGTCAGGTAGTTTCTCTTCCTCACACTTATTTTCTCTTCCTCCTCCTTTTTTTCTTCTTTTGTGCTCTCTCTCTCTCTCTCTCTCTCTCTCTCTCTCTCTTCCTTTTCCTATTCATCCTTTTATCAATCCATCAACCCTTTAATGGAGCCAGCCATGATCTTATAATGTTGTGCACGTTTTCTCTCCTTCTCTCGCTCTTTCACCTTATTTCTTTTTGTCTGCTCTCTCCCTCTCTCTCCCCCCCCTCTCTCTCTATCTATCTCTCTCTATCATGTATATATTCTTTCTTTTATAACTTTTATTTAAATTCATAAATAAGAACAAAAAAAAATTAATCCATCCATCCATGCATTTATCCATCCATCCATCCATCCATCCATCCAATGTGTGGCCTCATTCTGTCCTGATGTTCTTTTTTTCTTTCTCTCACTCTTTCATCTTCTTTTTCTTCATCCTTTCTATCTGTCTTGTTGATTTCTATATATCTCTCTCTCTCTCTCTCACTTATTTCCCCTCTCTCTTCTTTTTCTTTCTGTCTTATATTCTATTTCTTCCTCTCTTTCTCTCTTTCACTCATGGGTCATTTTTTATCCATCCATCCATCTATACATCCCTCCTTTCTCTTTTGGTTTCTCTCTTTCATAAGCATTACCCCTTTTTCACATTTTTTTCTTGCGATCAGTTTTTAGACGCATTCTTTTGTGCTCTCTCTCTCTCTCTTTCTCTCTTTCTCTGTCTCTCTTTCCTTTTCTTATTCATCCTTTTATCAATCCATCAACCCTTTAATGAAGCCAGCCATGATCTTATAATGTTGTGCACGTTTTCTCTCCTTCTCTCACTCTTTCACCTTATTTCTTTTTGTGTGCTCTCTCCCTCTCTCTCTCTCTCTCTCTCTCTCTCTCTCCCTCTCTCTCTCTCTCATGTATATATTCTTTCCCCTAACTTTTATTTAAATTGATAAATAAGACAAAAAAATTCTATCCATCCATCCATCCAATGTATGGCCTCATTCTGTCCTGAGGTTTTTTTTCTTTCTCTCACTCTTTCATCCTCTTTTTTCTTCATTCTTTCTATCTGTCTTGTTTGATTTCTCTCTCTATCTCTCTCTCTCTCTCTCTCTCTCTCTTTCTTTCTCACTCTCTTTTTTGAATATACATATTCTTCCTCTAACTTTTTAAAAAAATTCATTTTAAATTCATCCCTCCATCCATTCTTTTGGTTTCACTCTCTCATGAGCATTACTCTGTCTTTCTTTCACTCTTTTTTCACCGTTTTTGCATTTTTTCTTGCAATCAGTTTTTTGCCATCTTTTCTTTGGACCCATCCTTTTGTGCGCTCTCTCTCTCTCTCTCTCTCTGTCTCATTCTCCCCCACTTATTTTCACTCTTTTTCTTTCTGTATTACATTCTATTTTTCTTCCTTCCTCTCCTGCTCTCTATCTCTCACATATGGGTAATTTTTTCGCTCTCTCATAAGCATTTCTCTCACTCTTTTTTATGCATTTTTTTTCTTGCATTCTGTTTTTCTCCATCTTTTCTTTAGACCCATCCTGATGTGCTCTCTCTCTCTCTCTCTCTCTCTCATTCTCCCCCACCTATTTTCACTCTTTTTCTTTATGTCTGTCTTATTTTCTATTTTTCTTCCATCCTCTCCTGCTCTCTCTCATGTATGGGTCATTTTCATCCATCCATCCATCCATCCATCCATCCTTCCCTCCTTTCTCTTTTGGTTTCACTCTCTCATTTTCCCCCTTTTTTCATATTGTTTTCTTGCATTCAGTTTTTCTCCGTCTTTTCTTTGTACCCATCCTTTTGCACTCTCTCTCTCTCTCTCTCTCTCATTCTCCCCCACTTATTTTCACTCTTTTTCTTTCTGTATTATATCCTATTTCTTTTCCTCCCTCTCCTGCTCTCTCTCTCTCTCACATATGGGTCATTTTTCATCCATCCATCCCTCCCTTCTCTTTTGGTTTCACTCTCATAAGCATTTCTCTCTCTCACTCTTTTTATGCATTATTTTCCCCTTGCATGCAGTTTTTCTCCGTCTTTTCTTTGGACCCATCCTTTTGTGCTCTCTCTCTCTCTCTCTCTCTCTCTCCCTCTCCCCCCACACTTATTTTCACTATTTTTCTTTCTATCTTTCTTATTTTCTATTTTCTTCCTTCCTCTCCTGCTCTCTCTCATGTATGGGTCATTTTCATCCATCCATCCATCCATCCATCCATCCATCCATCCTTCCCTCCTTTCTCTTTTGGTCTCGCTCTCTCTTACGCATTACTCTGTCTTTCTCTCACTCTTTTTTTCACATTTTTTGCTTGCATTCAGTTTTTTTCCATCTTTTCTTTGGACCCATCCTTTTGTGCTCTCACTCTCTCTCTCTCTTTCTTTCTCTCTGTCTCATTCTCTCCCACTTATTTTCACTCTTTTTCTTTCTCTTCCTTCCTCTCCTGCTCTCTCTCTCTCTCTCTCACACACATATGGGTCATTTTTCATCCATCCATCCCTCCCTTCTCTTTTGGTTTTGCTCTCTCATAAGCATTTCTCTCTCTCACTCTTTTTTATGCATTTTTTTCCCCTTGCATTCAGTTTTTCTCCATCTTTTCTTTGGACCCATCCTTTTGTGCTCTCTCTCTCTCTCTCTCACACCATCATGTCTCTCTCTATTTTCTTTTTTTGCATCTTCAACATCGACATCCTTTGAACGAACGAGAGAGAGAGAGAGAGAGAGAGAGTAAAAGAAGGAGGAGGATGTGAGGCGACAGCAAGGACAAGGCTCCCCAGCACAGGGAGAAACAGAGGAGATTGGGTGATGAATTTAATTCTGCGAGTTCAGAGAGATTCTTTAGTTTGGCACGCACAGCGGGGGGTCTTTGAGAGCTCGGGTCGTGTTCTCCAGCTCGGCACGCTTTGAAAATCTCTCCCCTCTCTGGCGCTACGATAAAAAAGCCAAGGATAATATTCCCTCCGAGGTAAAGGTTGCTGGTGGGAAAAGGAGGGGGGGGAAGCGGGGGAAGGGGGGGTTTTGGGGGGTGGGGGGGGGTAATCGTCAACCCTTTTATTTAAATTTATTTACCATGTTTATATCAGAACGCATCAACGTCGCGTCTTTAATCCAAACACAAAATGGAGCGCGGCTCCGAGTCGGGCTTTTCTTCAAGTCATTCCTGGAATAATTATTGAATTACACTTTCAGGAAAATTCTATATTTATTTATTTGTTTGTTTGTTTGTTTTGTTTAATTTATTAATATTATAAAAAAAAAAACTACAATGATTTGAAATACAATAGAGTAAAATATTATACACCTGATATCGTGTAAACACACAATATATACATTTTTCATACAATTATTATACTCACTATATTACCGTATATGTATTTGTGTGTTTATGTTTATACGGTATGTTTATACAGTAATGCACTATTTTACTGTATACATATTTGTGTGTTTGTGTTTATGTTTACGTTTATACAGTATGTTTATACAGTAATGCACTATGTTACTGTATACATATTTGTGTGTTTGTGTTTATGTTTATATGGTAATACACTATATTATATACATATTTGTGTGTTTGTGTTTATGTTTATGTTTATACAGTATGTTTATGCAGTAA
>JACRUU010000003.1:3637253-3642253 GCA_030449085.1 Kryptopterus vitreolus
TCTCTCTCTCTCTCTCTCTCTCTCCATCCACATTTATATAAATATAAATATTACAATATAAATATATAATATAGGTGTTTAAAATAACTCATGCTTATGTGTCTTTTCCTCCATTCATCCTTCCTTCCCCCTCTCTTCTTTCTTTCTTATTTAATTCAGTTCTTTCCTCCCTTCCGCATTTCTTCTTTTGCTTCTATTTGCTTTTCTTTTCCATTCTGTCTCTTCCGCACCTTCCATTCTCTGTTCTCCGCTCTCTCCATTATATAAATTAATTAGTCTTGTTTTGTTGCTATTTAAAAATAACTCAGCTTATGTGTCTGTCTCCATTCATCATTCTTCCCACCTCTCTTCTTTCTTTCTTTCTTTCGAATTAATTAATGTCCTCCTTTCTACTTCGTTCTTTCTTTAATTAATTAATTAATGTTCCTCCCTATTCCTTTCTTTCTTTCTAAATAATTTTGTCCCCTCCCCTGTTTTCAAATTGTATTTTCCTCCCTTCCTCCTTTCTTTCTTTCTTTATTTTCATTCTCTTCCTCTCTCTCTATCTCTCTCTCCCTCATTTATATAAATATAAATATTACAATATAAATATATAATATTGGTGTTTAAAATAACTCATGCTTATGTGTCTTTTCCTCCCTCCATCCTTCTTCCCTCCCTCTCTTCTTTCTTTCTTTCTTTCTTTAATTCAGTTATTTTCCTCCCTTCCGCCTTTCTTTCTTTCTTTCTTTTATTTACTTTTCTTTTCCCTTCTGTCTCTTCCTGCACCTTCCATTCTCTGTCTCTCTCTCTCTCTCCATTATATAAATATAATATCGTCTTGTTGTTTGTTGATATTTTAAAAATAACTCATGCTTATGTGTCTTTTCCTCCATTCATCCTTCCTTCCTCCCTCTCTTCTTTCTTTCTTTCTTTAATTCATTAATTAATGTTCCTCCCTTCCTTCTTTCTTTCTTTCTTTCTTTAATTAATTAATGTTCCTCCCTTCCTCCTTTCTTTCTAAATAATTTATTTTCCTCCCTTCCTCTTTATTTCTTTATTTTCTCTTCTTTTCCTGACCTTCAATTCTCTCTCTCTCTCTCTCGCTCTCTCTCTCTCTCTCCTCATTTATATAAATATAAATATACAAATATAAATATAAATATAGGTGGTATTAAAATACTCATGCTTATGTGTCTTTTCCTCCCTATATTCCTTCCTCCCTCTCTTCTTTCTTCTTTCTTCTTTTATTCAGTTATTTTCCTCCCTTCCGCCTTTTTTTTTTTTGTTTCTTTATTTACTTTTCTTTTCCCTTCTGTCTCTTCCTGCACCTTCCCCTCTCTCTCTCTCTCTCTCTCTCTCTCTCCCTCCATCATTCCTTTCCCCCTCTCTTTCTTTTTTCTTAAATTAAAAGATTTCTTTCTTTCCTTTTTACTCTCTTTAATTTATTTATGCTCCTTCCCTCCCTGTACCTTCTTTCTCCCCCCCTCTCTCTCTCCTCTCTCTCTCTCTCCCTCTCTCTCTCTCTCTCTCATTATATGAATATAAATATTAGAATATAAATATATAATATGGATGTGAAAAGCGAGCCCTGGTATAACCGGTGTCTTTTTTTTTTTATGATAATATTTTTTTGTTGTTTGTTGATATTTTATAAATAAATCGTTGTGCAGTAAAAAGACGAGTTTATTATTTAGCAGATTGATATGTTTAATAAAGCCGGCGTATAAAGACGTACGAAATTCCCAACGCCGCGAACGCACGCTTTCATTCCGCCACGAATTGTCTTTAATTACTGTTTGGAAGCCTGAACTTACACACGCCAATTATCACGGTGTGCTTTTGTGTGTGTGTGTGTGATGAACAGGTGTGTATTAGCTTGCATGTGCGAGTGTGTGTGTGTGTGTGTGTGTGTGTGTGTGTTTCCTCTCCCCACGGCCCACATGAGAGAAGCGATTGCGAGTTTTTACTCTCCGCTCTTGACAACTGTTGCCTGGTGATTTTCGCTCGGTGCTAGCGCTGACGCTAACGCCGTTCCCTTTCCATTCCGCCGCATTAGTGCCAATAATTAATCCAGACGAAAACCCGCCGCGTCGCACAATAAATGTTTTCCGTTTTCATTAATAGACAACTCATTAGCGCCTAATGAGTGCGAGCTACACTCTTCTTTTTTTTTTTTTCCCCGCCGCCGTACGGACCGTTAGTGTAACGTGGAATCTAATTAAAACGCAATACCGACACTCGAGGCTGTTTTTTTTTCCCCCTCTCCGGTTGGAGGACACGGCGTGCCGCGACGCTACGGCGCTCACGACGCGTGGCTTTTGTTGTGTTGTTGTTGTTTGTTCATGAGTGTGGGGGAACAAAGGGAGGAAAGAAAACCTGATTAAAAACATCACTCTCTGAAATGTGTCTGCGTTACATCTACACTCGTTTCTCTTTCCTTCCGAACGATGCCTCGGAAAACAAAGGGACGAGTGTCGGACGACGAGGTGGAGGTGGAGGTGGAGGAGGTAGGGATGGAGGTAGAGGTGGAGGAGGATGAGGTAGAGATGGAGGTAGAGGTGGAGGAGGAGAGACAGGAGAGGGAGGAGGAGATGGAGTAGGAGGAGGAGGTAGAGGTGGAGGAGGAGGAGGAGGTAGAGGTAGAGGAGGAGAGAGAGGTGGAGGAGGAGGAGAAGGAGAGAGAGGAGGAGGTGGAGAAGGAGGTACAGGTGGAGGAGGAGGTAGAGGGGGAGGTGGAGGAGGGGAAGAAGGAGAAATAGGAGGAGGTTGAGGAGGATAAGGAGGTAGAGGTGTAGGTAGAGGTGGAGGAGGAGGTAGAGGATGTAGAGGAGAAGGAGGAGATCATCCATCATTCTCCACCAAAACCAACATTCTCCACCAAACACCAACATTCTCCACCAAACAACATCATTCCCTACCACTACCAACATTCTCCACCAAACACCATCATTCTCCACCAAACACCATCATTCCCTCCACTCCACCAAAACCAACATTCTCCACCAAACACCATCATTCTCCTCCAAACACCAACATTCTCCACCAAACACCATCATCTCCTACCAATACCAACATTCTCCACCAAACACCAACATTCTCCACCAAACACCATCATTCTCCTCCAAACACCAACATTCTCCACCAAACACATCATTCCCTACCATTCTCCACCAAACACCAACATTCTCCACCAAACACCAACATTCTCCACCAAACACCAACATCCACCAAACACCAACATTCTCCACCAAACACCAACATTCTCCACCAAACACCAACATTCTCCACTAAACACCAACATTCTTCTCCAAACACCATCATTCTCCACCAAACACCAACATTCTCCTCCAAACACCAACATTCTCCACCAAACACCATCATTCTCCACCAAACACCATCATTCTCCACCAAACACCATCATCTCCCTACCACTCCACCAAACACCAACATTCTCCACCAAACACCAACATTCTCCACCAAACACCATCATTCCCTAACACTATCAACATTCTCCACCAAACACCAACATATCCACCAAACACCAACATCTCCACCAAAAACAACATTCTCCACCAAACACCAACATATCCACCAAACACCAACATCTCCACCAAAAACAACATTCTCCACCAAACACCAACATATCCACCAAACACCAACATCTCCACCAAAAACAACATTCTCCACCAAACACCATCATACTCCACCAAACACCAACATTCTCCACCAAACACCAACATTCTCCACCAAACACCAACATTCACCACCAAACACCACCATTCCCTAACACATCAACAGTTTTCTCACCACCAAACACCAACATTCTCCACCAAACACCATCATTCTCCACCAAACACCATCAATCCCTACCACTACCAACATTCTCCACCAAACACCAACATTCTCCACCAAACACCAACATCCTCCACCAAACACCAACATTCTCCACCAAACACCATCATTCCCTAACACTATCAACATTCTCCACCAAACACCATCATTCTCCACCAAACACCATCATTCCCTACCACTATCAACATTCTCCACCAAAACCAACATTCTCCACCAAACACCAACATTCTCCACCAAACACCATCATTCTCCACCAAACACCATCATTCTCCACCAAACACCAACATTCTCTACCAAACACCAACATTCTCCACCAAACACCAACATTCTCCACTAAACACCAAACATTCCCTAACACTATCAACATTCTCCATCAAACACCATCATTCCCTAACACTATCAACATTCTCCACCAAACATCAACATTCGTTTGGAAGTGACTTTGGCTTTTTACAGATTGTCGTTTTGACCTTCAGAAACTCAGGAACTCATTTTTCCTGCTTTCTTCACTTCTGAACTTAATAAAACCTCATTGTTCATTTCTAACAAAAATATCCTTCAATAGTGGAGCTGAAGTACATTACTGAAAGAAAGCTGGAACAAAATAAAAAAGAGAGAGAGCGAGAGAAGGGAGAGAGAGAGAGAGAGAGAGAGAGGAGAGAGAAGGAGAGAGAGAGGGAGAGAGAGAGAGAGAGAGGGGAGAGCATGGAGAAGGAGAGAAGGAGAGCGAGCGAGAGAGGGGAGGCCAATGAGCAGAGAACCCGGAGTGAGAGGGTAGAGAGCTCTCTTTTTCTCTCGAGAGGGAGAGAGAGGAGAGGGGAGAGAGAGGAGAGAGAGAAGAGATGGGGAGGAGGAGAGAGGGAGGGGGGAGAGAGGAGAGGAGAGAGAGGAGAGAGAGAGGGGAGAGACAGGAGAACCTCTCTGGGAGATGTGGAGAGGGGAGAAGGGGGAGAGGGAGAAGAGGTAGGGAGGAGAGGGAGAAGAGGAGGAGAGAGAGAGAGAGGGGAGGAGAGGAGGAGGAGAGAGGAGAGAGAGGGAGATGAGAGAGAGAGAGAAAAAAAAAAAGAGAGAGAGAGAGAGAGAGAGAGGGAGAGATAGAGAGGGAGAGGGAGAGAGATGAGAGAGAGAGGAGAGAGAGAGAGAGAGGAGAGAGAGTGAGAGAGAGA
>JACRUU010000003.1:3647253-3657253 GCA_030449085.1 Kryptopterus vitreolus
AGACGACAGAGTGAAGAGTGCGATGATGAAGGGAATAAAGTTGGAGGACAGAATGAAGGAAAGGAAATGAATGGAGAAATAAAAGTGTATAGTGTTTCCAAAACTCGCATATTTTAAAGCTGAGTAATGCATGTGTGTGTGTGTGTGTGTGTGTGTGTGTGTGTGTGTGTGTGTGTGTGTTCATGGACTATGACTGGAGGGTGTAACTAAGACTTTCGGGTTTAGTTCCAAAGACAACTCGCTCACGGAAAAGAGAGCAAGAAAAAAAAAAAAGAGGACGACGTTCCTTCCATTCCTGAGAGAAAAAAAAAATACTGGAAACTCTGGAAACTTTGCTACATCTCTTTTTATCTGTTCTTCTTATTAGCCAGTTATGTAGCATTATAATGCGGAAAATGACTATATATATATATTCATTATATATTCATTCATCTTCTAGCGCTTTTTATCCGATCTTCCCTCGGGTCACGGGGAGTCTGTGTCTATCTCAGGCGTCTATGGGCATTAAGGCAGGATACACCCTGGATGGAATGCCAACCCATCACAGGGCAGGGCACACACACACACACACACACACACACACATTCATACACTAGGGACAATTTTCCAAGGTGCCAATCAGCCTACCGTGCATGTTTTTGGACCGGGGGAGGAAACCGGAGAACCCGGAGAAAAACCCCCTGAGACACGGGGAGAACATGCACAAACTCCACACACACATGGCCGAGACGGGACTCGAACCCGGACCCTGGCGGTGTGAAGCGAACGTGCTAACCACTACAAACCACCGTAACCACTATATATATATATATATATATATATATATATATATATATATATATATATTTATTTTTTTTTTTTATTTTTTTTTTTATTTATACTAGATCCCTCTTTGTAATTAAATTAGGTACGTTGTTACATTTAACTAGTTAAATATATATATAATATATATATATATATATATATCTATATATATATAGATATATATATATATATATATATTATTATTATATATATATATTATTTGATGTATTTTTAATCTGGTTCAAAAAATATTTCTTTATTTACTTATTCATTCTTTTTTTTTTTTTCTTTTTTTTTTTACAATTATTTATTTATATACTGTCAAAGAGAAAAATCCTGTCAAACTTTCGGAACGCTTTTTCTTTCTTTTTTTTCCCAAACAAAAAACGAAAAAAAACACGAAAAGCTACTTCGTTTTCTGTAAATACAATCGTGCAATCAAAGCTGAAACTCAAAGCGGTAAACAAAAACACGTTTTTGAGATCTAAGAAGGTTTGAAAGTCGGAAGTGAAATGTGAACTCGCTCGCTTTTCTTTGTCTCGTTTCCGCAGGAGTCGTTTTTTATTATTTTTATTTTTTAATCCGGCTGCAGACGCGTCTGCTTTTAATCCGGCCCGGCCTCGTTCCGGCGCGCTCTAGCAGCAAATTGGACAACACGGCGAGTGCTAATATACCTTCATCATCTCCCTTCCTCATTCTCCCTTTTCTCTTCGCGCTGAATGCATGATGAGAGGCATCATCTGCAGCTGGACGTCTCCTCTCCTCCCCACTTAGCGTCTGATTAAAATTTCCTCTCCCCATCCCAAAATGCTCATTAGCTCGACCAGAGCCGCGGCCGTGTGAGCCGGAATAAATTACGCCAATTTGTGCGTACTCGGAAAGGAGACGGGCTTCCCTTAAAGATCCTGACTCTGCTGATAAACATGCACACGCTGGGAAATAACACCCAAATAAGCGTCCTGTGGATATCAAGCACACGGAGCGACGCTAAATAAAAGAGTCGTGCGGATTTCGCGGCCCTTGCATGTGATACGCTGCTCGCGTGGTGAACGCGCTCAGGGCGCAAAAGTGAAATTTGCATCGTATTCCTAATGTGTTTAATCAGTCAAGACGCATTTCTTGTCATCCAGTTGGGCCTTTAGGAGGCGGGGCAAAAATCTGTCATGGGAAGGACTGAAATCAAGAGGCTAAATCTCAAAATCGACTCGTGAGTTGACTCGTAAGACTCAATTCTGTTTCCTGTGCAGTGCACTGCATATGGTTCTGCATATGGTCTAGGGGAGTCACATGACAAAATCGACTCGTGAGTTGACTCGTGAGACTCAATTCTGTTTCCTATTCAATGTACTGCATATGGTTTAGGGGAGTCACATGACAAAATCGACTCGTGAGTTGACTCGTAAGACTCAATTCTGTTTCCTATTCAATGTACTGCATATGGTCTAGGGGAGTCACATGACAAAAGCGACTCGTGAGTTGACTCGTGAGACTCAATTCTGTTTCCTATTCAATGTACTGCATATGGTTTAGGGGAGTCACATGACAAAATCGACTCGTGAGTTGACTCGTAAGACTCAATTCTGTTTCCTATTCAATGTACTGCATATGGTCTAGGGGAGTCACATGACAAAATCGACTCGTGAGTTGACTCGTGAGACTCAATTCTGTTTCCTGTTCAGTGTACTGCATATGGTCTAGGGGAGTCACATGACAAAATCGACTCGTGAGTTGACTCGTAAGACTCAATTCTGTTTCCTATTCAATGTACTGCATATGGTCTAGGGGAGTCACATGACAAAAGCGACTCGTGAGTTGACTCGTGAGACTCAATTCTGTTTCCTATTCAAGTGTACTGCATATGGTCTAGGGGAGTCACATGACAAAATCGACTCGTGAGTTGACTCGTAAGACTCAATTCTGTTTCCTATTCAATGTACTGCATATGGTTCTGCATATGGTTTAGGGGAGTCACATGGACAAAATCGACTCGTGAGTTGACTCGTAAGACTCAATTCTGTTTCCTATTCAATGTACTGCATATGGTTCTGCATATGGTTTAGGGGAGTCACATGACAAAATCGACTCGTGAGTTGACTCGTAAGACTCAATTCTGTTTCCTATTCAATGTACTGCATATGGTTTAGGGGAGTCACATGACAAAATCGACTCGTGAGTTGACTCGTAAGACTCAGTTCTGTTTCCTATTCAATGTACTGCATATGGTTTAGGGGAGTCACATGGACAAAATCGACTCGTGAGTTGACTCGTAAGACTCAATTCTGTTTCCTATTCAAGTGTACTGCATATGGTCTAGGGGAGTCACATGGACAAAATCGACTCGTGAGTTGACTCGTAAGACTCAGTTCTGTTTCCTATTCATGTATGTACTGCATATGGTTTAGGGGAGTCACATGGACAAAATCGACTCGTGAGTTGACTCGTAAGACTCAATTCTGTTTCCTATTCAATGTACTGCATATGGTTCTGCATATGGTTTAGGGGAGTCACATGACAAAATCGACTCGTGAGTTGACTCGTAAGACTCAATTCTATTTCCGTATTCAATGTACTGCATATGGTTTAGGGGAGTCACATGGACAAAATCGACTCGTGAGTTGACTCGTGAGACTCAATTCTGTTTCCTATTCAATGTACTGCATATGGTTTAGGGGAGTCACATGACAAAATCGACTCGTGAGTTGACTCGTAAGACTCAATTCTGTTTCCTATTCAATGTACTGCATATGGTTTAGGGGAGTCACATGACAAAATCGACTCGTGAGTTGACTCGTAAGACTCAATTCTGTTTCCTATTCAATGTACTGCATATGGTTTAGGGGAGTCACATGGCAAAATCGACTCGTGAGTTGACTCGTAAGACTCAAGTTCTGTTTCCTATTCAATGTACTGCATATGGTTCTGCATATGGTTTAGGGGAGTCACATGACAAAATCGACTCGTGAGTTGACTCGTAAGACTCAGTTCTGTTTCCTATTCAATGTACTGCATATGGTTCTGCATATGGTTTAGGGGAGTCACATGACAAAATCGACTCGTGAGTTGACTCGTGAGACTCAATTCTGTTTCCTATTCAATGTACTGCATATGGTTCTGCATATGGTTTAGGGGAGTCACATGACAAAATCGACTCGTGAGTTGACTCGTAAGACTCAATTCTGTTTCCTATTCAATGTACTGCATATGGTTTAGGGGAGTCACATGACAAAATCGACTCGTGAGTTGACTCGTGAGACTCAATTCTGTTTCCTGTGCAGTGCACTGCAATATGGTCTAGGGGAGTCACATGACAAAATCGACTCGTGAGTTGACTCGTAAGACTCAATTCTGTTTCCTATTCAATGTACTGCATATGGTTTAGGGGAGTCACATGACAAAATTGACTCGTGAGTTGACTCATAAGACTCAATTCTGTTTCCTGTGCAGTGCACTGCATATGGTCTAGGGGAGTCACATGACAAAATCGACTCGTGAGTTGACTCGTAAGACTCAATTCTGTTTCCTATTCAATGTACTGCATATGGTTTAGGGGAGTCACATGACAAAATCGACTCGTGAGTTGACTCGTAAGACTCAATTCTGTTTCCTATTCAATGTACTGCATATGGTTCTGCATATGGTTTAGGGGAGTCACATGACAAAATCGACTCGTGAGTTGACTCGTAAGACTCAATTCTGTTTCCTATTCATGTACTGCATATGGTTCTGCATATGGTTTAGGGGAGTCACATGGCAAAATCGACTCGTGAGTTGACTCGTAAGACTCAATTCTGTTTCCTATTGCAGTGTACTGCATATGGTCTAGGGGAGTCACATGACAAAATCGACTCGTGAGTTGACTCGTAAGACTCAATTCTGTTTCCGTATTCAATGTACTGCATATGGTTTAGGGGAGTCACATGACAAAATCGACTCGTGAGTTGACTCGTAAGACTCAATTCTGTTTCCTATTCAATGTACTGCATATGGTTTAGGGGAGTCACATGACAAAATCGACTCGTGAGTTGACTCGTAAGACTCAATTCTGTTTCCTATTCAATGTACTGCATATGGTCTAGGGGAGTCACATGACAAAATCGACTCGTGAGTTGACTCGTGAGACTCAATTCTGTTTCCTATTCAATGTACTGCATATGGTTTAGGGGAGTCACATGACAAAATCGACTCGTGAGTTGACTCGTGACTCAATTCTGTTTCCTGTGCAGTGCACTGCATATGGTCTAGGGGAGTCACATGACAAAATCGACTCGTGAGTTGACTCGTAAGACTCAATTCTGTTTCCTATTCAATGTACTGCATATGGTTTAGGGGAGTCACATGACAAAATTGACTCGTGAGTTGACTCATAAGACTCAATTCTGTTTCCTGTGCAGTGCACTGCATATGGTCTAGGGGAGTCACATGACAAAATCGACTCGTGAGTTGAATCGTGAGACTTAATTCTGTTTCCTATTCAATGTACTGCATATGGTTTAGGGGAGTCACATGACAAAATCGACTCGTGAGTTGACTCGTAAGACTCAATTCTGTTTCCTATTCAATGTACTGCATATGGTTCTGCATATGGTTTAGGGGAGTCACATGACAAAAGCGACTCGTGAGTTGACTCGTGAGATGAACGGCTACGGTTCCTACAGGCGTCAAGTGCTAAAAGAACAAACAAACGAATCAATGAGTCGATTCTGTTCCCCTTTCATAACCTCCGGAGATTTGCTCGTGCGCCTCCGTTAAAATATGAACGAACCACTATCTGAGATGACTCGCATCAAAAAGAATCATTTACCAACTTCCTCGAATCGCATTTCATAGGTTATGGGGGAGTCACATGACAAACACAACTCGTGAGTTGACTCGTGAGACTTAATTCTGTTTGTCCGGTGTAACGTACTACATAGAGTCTAAAGGAGTCACGTGATAAAAGAACAAACAAACGACTCGGACTAGAAGAGTCGAGACACGAATCAATGAGTCCATTCTGTTCCCCGGTTCATAACCCACAGAGATTTTCTCATGACGTTTGAATGAACCACTATTTGAGATGACTCGCATCAAAGAATCATTTACATTGAAATGAAACAGTTCGTTTATGAACGATTCATCACTGGTAAGCATGGAGAACGTTCATCATGCACAGGTTAAGGGCTCAAGGGCACCACTAGTGGCATCTTGGTGGTGGTGGTGATGGTGGTGGGATTTGAACCTGTGATCTCCCGGTCCTTTAACCACTGGATCTACCACCACATGGTACCACCACATGGACATGGTACCTTAGTGGGTCCATCATGTGACCTCCAGGACCAACCGGGTTTTCGTGTATGGCATAAACATGTAAACACGAAGCGCCGGGTTTGCGCTTGTATTGGTGGATCGTCTCTACTCCGGGAGGTTTTCCATCAACACTTAGGAATGAATCAGCTATCTGAGGAGACATGTTCAGATCGATGTGTGTGTGTGTGTGTGTGTGTATATGTCTATGTCCCCACGCGTCGTTATAATGTGATCTAGCGCCGGCGCTAACACCTCAGCCGCAGGAGATTTCCCATCAACACCTGGGAAGGAATCGATGTTTTCTAAGTCGACACTTTCAGATCGATGGGCCAGCACGGAAATAGGTGACAATAGAGAAATAAAACCGTATGCTGTTGTCATCTCGGCCTTGAAGAAAAGATTTCCCAATAAACGACAACTTTTTATGAGTCCGGAGGAACTTTTGCGTTTCCTGACGCCTCCAAGAACCTGAAGGGGACTGAAGGTCGCCGGGGGTCGGGGTGGGGATGGATAAATAAATAAATAAATAAATAAATAAATAAATAAATAAAAAAGACGTCGGCGTGTTGCACAGGAAGTTTAGTCACCAGGTATGTGACTGAAAGAGGCTTTTGTGGAAGATCTGCTAGCGAGAGACGTTTCAAAACCAATTCACCGGTACAAGGTTATAGCGGGAAGAAAAGGAAAAAAAAAAAAAAAAAGAACGCTCTATGTCTGGCCTCGCAACCGCGGAGTTCATAGGTCCGATACGCCAACAATGATCACTTTTCATGGCTGCTATCTTTACATTCACGAAGCAGCCTTGATGCAACGCTGCCATTGGCTACCCTTGGAGGAATTCAATCGCAATTATTTGTTCGCAAGAAAATGGCTTGTGTCGTTTTTTTTGCGTCACGATAAAGAGTCCGGGATGATCTTCAAACATGTCCGATTTGTTTTGGGATTTCAATGATGTCAGAAAAGACATTCCGGGGCCAAAATTTCGACAATCTATAATAAATATATTCATTCTGTCTTACAAACCGATGCACGGTGGTTTAGCGGTTAACACGTTCACCTCACACCGCCAGGGTCCGGGTTCGATTCCCGTCTCGGCCATGTGTGTGTGGAGTTTGCATGTTCTCCCCGTGCCTCAGGGGGTTTTTCTCCGGGTTCTCCGGTTCTCCGGTTTCCCCCGGTCCAAAAACATGCACGGTAGGTTGATTGGCACCTTGGAAAATTGTCCCTAGTGTATGAATGTGTGTGTGTGTGTGTGTGTGTGTGTGTGTGTGTGTGTGTGTGTGCCCTGCGATGGGTTGGCATTCCATCCAGGGTGTATCCTGCCTTAATGCCCATAGACGCCTGAGATAGACACAGACTCCCCGTGACCCGAGGGAAGATCGGATAAAGCGGTAGAAGATGAACGAATGAATGAATGTCTAACAAACCGGTGGCTTAGTGGTTAGCACGTTCGCCTCACACCACCAGGGTCCGGGTTCGAGTCCCGTCTCGGCCATGTGTGTGTGGAGTTTGTGCATGTTCTCCCCGTGTCTCAGGGGGTTTTTCTCCGGGTTCTCTGGTTTCCTCCCCCGGTCCAAAAACATGGTAGGTTGATTGGCACCTTGGAAAATTGTCCCTAGTGTATGAATGTGTGTGTGTGTGTGTGTGTGTGTGTGTGTGTGTGTGTGTGTGTGTGTGATGGGTTGGCATTCCATCCAGGGTGTATCCTGCCTTAATGCCCATAGACGCCTGAGGTAGACACAGACTCCCCGTGACCCGAGGGAAGATCGGATAAAGTGGTAGAAGACGAATGAATGAATGAATTCTGTCTTACAAGCATCTTCTAGCATAGTCATCATATTTATGTTTACGTCATTATCCAAAGCGAGCAGTTGACGGTCAAGGGCCTTGCTCAAGGGCCCATAAGTGGCAGCTTGGTTGTAGTGGGATTTGAACATGTGATCTTCTGATCCAATGCCACAACCATTGAGCTACCACCTTCCTCTGAGGACTCACAGGGTCCCCAGTTTTCCCAGGTCCGGTCCTTATTATTTCTCTACGCAATCACACAAGTACGAAATATTGCGTAAATATCAAACAAATGATTCGGATTAGAAGATTCGAGATACGAATCAATGAGTCAATTCTGTTCCCCTTTCATAAGCTAAAATACGCTAAAACATGAATGAATCACTATTTGAGATGACTCACATCAAAAAGAATCATTTATCAACTTCCTCGAAGCGATGGATCGAGTTTCATATGGTGTAGGTGAGTCATATGACAAAAGCGACTCATGAGTTGACTCATGAGATGAACGATTACGGGTCCTACAGGAGTGAAATCAAGAGGCTAGGGGAGTCACATGACAAAAGCGACTCATGAGTTGACTCATGAGATGAACGATTACGGGTCCTACAGGAGTGAAATCAAGAGGCTAGGGGAGTCACATGACAAAAGCGACTCATGAGTTGACTTGTGAGATCAACGACTACGAGTCCTACAGGAGTCATGTGATTAAAGGACAAACAAACGACTCGGATTAGAAGAGTCAATACACGAATCAATGAGTCAATTCGGAGATTTGCCTCGGGTAAAATATAAGCGAATCACTATTTCACATGACTCACATCAAAGAAATATTTACAATCAAGGAAAATAGCTCCTTTATGAACGACTCATCACTGCTCAGTTGAAAGTGAGTGAAATTGTGGCGTACGGGAGGTGTAGTTGCATACGGTGTAGGGACATGACAAAAGCGACTCATTAGTTGACTTGTGAGATGAATGACTACGGGTCCTACAGGAGTCAAGTGCTAAAAGAACAAACAAACGAATCAATGAGTCGATTCTGTTCCCCTTTCATAACCTACGGAGATTTGCTCGTGCGACTCCGTTAAAATATGAACGAACCACTAATTGAGATGACTCCCATCAAAAAGAATCATTTACCAACTTCCTCGACGCGATGGATCGTTTCATAGGTTATGGGGGAGTCACATGACAAACACGACTCGTGAGTTGACTCACGACATCGCACAAGTATGAAATATTGCGTAAATATTAGGGCTGTACCATAAACGAACACGTTGACATATCTGGCGCCAAAATTGTAGACGAATGCCTTTCATAACGCACAAACCGACCGTGTTTTTACGGCAGTGCGAAGATTCCGATGGTCAAACGTAACCACAACATCCTTCACTTTCTACCAGAAATCTAGCAAGCGTCTTCTATCGCCTGCCTTGTCGTACAGTGGCGAACATTTCCGTCTCCCAAACTCCAGGGTCCCCAGTTTTCCCAGGTTCGGTCCTTGTTAGTTCTCTATGCAATCCACCATTCTTTGGTGCAGTTGAGTGCAAGTACAGAACAGCAGTATGAAATGTTGTGTAAATATTATGGCTGGCAATAGATTCGAATATTTAATCGCGATTAATCGCACGTTTCAATGGAGTGTAAATGAATGATTTTCATGTTTGTAATACTGTAACTAACTGTAACATTCATTCATTCATTCATTCATTCATCTTCTACCGTTTTATCCGATCTTCCCTCGGGTCACGGGGAGTCTGTGCCTATCTCAGGCGTCTATGGGCATTAAGGCAGGATACACCCTGGATGGAATGCCAACCCATCGCACACACACACACACACACACAACACACACACACACACACATTCATACCACTAGGGACAATTTTTCCCAAGGTGCCAATCAACCTACCGTGCATGTTTTTGGACCGGGGGAGGAAACCGGAGAACCCGGAGAAAAACCCCCTGAGGAACGGGGAGAACATGCAAACTCCACACACACATGGCCGAGACAGGAATCGAACCCGGATCCTGTAGGTGTGAGGCGAACGTGCTAACCACTACGCCACCATAGTCCCTTACTAACTGTAACATAATTTTTTATAATATATATAAAATTA